>JASTWR010000682.1:0-89354 GCA_030770355.1 Harpagoxenus sublaevis
TTCCACAAGGATTAATAAAAAAAATATATGATAACGAAAAAAAAACAAAAAATGAATAAAAAATCTAATGTGATAATAGAACAACAACGTGAAAAATATATATATAAAAGTATCTCGCGCGTTTATTCTTTGCGCAATCCCCCTCCATTTTTCCCTCCACTGTATTCCATAATGTCCCCACGGTAGAGTGTCGAAAGAATCGGGTTCAACGCATCGTTTATCGTCGTAGGGACTAATAGCTAGCTTCAACTCGGACACAGTGTACACCGTGCAGCTTCGAGCGCAAGCACGACTGACGTCGCGACTGCTCCGTCAAGTTGAACAGACACCGCTTGTAATCGTCGAACGTAATCATTCTCGCAACCACGTTCCTCTTTACACCCTTTATCCTCTTAGTGTCGTCTTACCAATCACCTTCAGAGCGTACATCTTCGCTCTGAGCCCTACGAACGCGGTCATTATCGCACCGTTGTTTTCATCTTTCATCATACCAGGTATTTTCTTGTTCGCGCGCGGCATACCGTACGCATTGCCCTCGGGATAGTCACTCGTATCAAATCTCGCAATATCGCGCCTAATATTCTCATACGCATCGTCGCATTGTAGGTGATATATCAAGCTATCGGTGTCCGTGTACATTAGTTTACACCTATTGCGATACAACGGTACCATATAATTGTAATGAAAATCATACACGAGCATCTTAGATATCTCTAGAATGCACATGCCCACGTAGATCGGCTTGTTGTATTTCACCTCCAGCCTGCGTAGCTCGACGGCCATCAAATCCTCCGAGAAAACGCTTCTACTGTGAAAATTCGGCTTAGCGATCATTGCCTCAGCGCCGTATACCCCGTCCCAGCGCGTGACGAGACGCACATCGACATGATCGCGCACGTTCTCCATTGTTTTCCCGAATACCGCGTTGTTCATTAATTTGTACATATTTCTCTCAAACTCGATATTCGCGAGAGTTCTAAATAACGTGTTAAGCTCTATATAACTGCTAAGCCACCGAGATTGCGCGAATTGCAACACACGATAAATCTTCGTTACGCACAACCCGTATCGCACGCATTGCTGCAAATTTCGATAATGCACCACGTAACGCGACTGTCATAGAGAGTGGCCAGAAGTTTCTCGTACCGTTTTTCTGGAGGCTTTTCTCGCGTCGGGCAGAACGGAAGATCCGCGTGGGCGTCGTGGAGCTCACGCGGATACGCGAGGTCAACCTCTAGGATGTAACCGATAGACGAGTCCGATGTCACGGACATAACGTTAAAACTCTCGGGATCGTCAAGCCATCGAAAATCCGCGTATGGTAAGGGCTCGCACATCGCCCAACCGTACAGATTGTTCACGTCGAAATACATAAGGTACGTCGACGGTTCTGAGCAATCGTACGACGACATGTACTGGTTGTTGGCTCGCGCGTATCTGTGCGAGCATTGGCTAAGACCGCCGCGAATACCGCGCTCCACGAACAGCAACATATCAATATCGGTAAGCAGTTCAAATCGAACACCCGTGTGCTTCAACATAGCGTCCCACGTGTATCCCGGTAGAGTGTAATAATGCGCGGGATCCAATCCGTAACTGTCGACGCAGTTGTTGCGAAAATTTTCGAAAATATCCGCCAGAAGCAATACATCTGTCTTAAGATACAGGTCGCTGTACTCGCCGAGATTATTTACGCGAAAACAACGCCAAACGTTCAACGCGTGCTCGTAATCGCTCTCGCTCGCGACGTCGCCGGACAGCGAACTAAAGAAAAGCACGCGCGGTGGCAGCTCGGTCTCAGACAGTTTATCCACGCTATCGAGATACTCGTACGGAAATACGCCCTTTCGCGTGAGTAAATCGAAATCTTCCTCGCTAATTTCCCAAAACTCAGACCGCGTAATCCTCAGCCTGGACTTATGGAGATACGACACTAATTTCTCAAGACTGGTACCAAGAAACCTGAACAAATCCACGAATCGTAACTTAACGCGATTTTCCCAACAATCGTGCTTCGTCTCTTTCACGTTCTTCGTGAACGATATGTGCGTCTCCTTGTTGATCGGCAACAAGTCGACACGACCCTCGAAACTGTTAGCTATGTCTTTGATAATAAAATGAGCATCGTAACCCGACAGATTGTGAAAAAACACAGGAATAACAAACGATTCTTTATAATTCAAATTACAGGACATATGTGCGGGACCTCTGTACCGACCGGTCAAATGACAGTGATCGCGCACACGATAGTCATCCTGTTGAAAACATCTGCCGCATATGTGACAACGCGTCGCGCTACAAAATTCGCTTCTCTCTTCCAACGTGAGCTCCGCCATGATCACGTTTCTAGTGAATATCGTTCTCACACGATGTGCGATATCGTTAAGCTCATTCACGAACCACGACACGCAATCCTCGCCGCGTCGCGATCTGTACATGGATAAATTTTGATTGTACGAGCAACACAGATAATAACCGACGCTGAACGGTCTGTGATGCTGATATATATAAGTCGCGTCTAATGTCGCTTGATGATCCGTTTCATCCCTCTTCTCCAGCACGCATTCCAGGTCGGCGTACACCACGAAGGGGAGTCGCTCTTTCCTGATCTGATTTTGAAAAAACAGGAACTTCTCGTCGTCGCTCGGAAGAAGAATGGCGCAGTCGTTCATCTTTCCGCAGTCCACACCGTGAGCGATCAATCTCTCAGCCGTACCGAAGTAGTGCAGACAGCTGAAAGATAAAAAAAAAACAGTATACTCTGGTCCGTCATATTTTTTAAATCTTTTTTTTTTATACATACCGATCACATATATGCTTCATCGAATTAATACCGCTCAGCTGTGACGACACCAATCGAGAGAGATTCCTTATCCACGCGTAATGACCGACGTTATCGCCTTGTCGCGCATCCTTCAGGTACAACAAATTGACGTGACAATCTCTCTTATAGTCGGTGAGACGCAGAGGAACAATCACTTCGTTCCGCACGTTCTTCCTCTTCCTATTCGTCCTCACCTCTCCCTCGCGAACGGTAAACACGTTTACGGATATATCGTTGAGACGTTCGAATTTGGTGATCCGCCTCAGAGCCATGGGAAACTCGATTCCGTTAAAATTTAATATCGTAGAATAAGGAGGATACTCGTGCCATCTATCCGGATTTTTCGAAACGGGATACAACGCGGCGACGATCGACCGAGCGAAACACGCGTTGCCCATCCTCTTCACGTTGACCACCGATCGCGTATGTTTTATCCACGAATGGAATCTCCATCCAGCATCCCGCGCACATAGGATTGCACTTGTTGATATTCACCATAAAATTTGATATACGCGACAACGCCCATCCGCTGTCCCGTTCCTGAAACTCTTCGAGAGCCGTTAGAGTTACGTCCATCACGCGACTATCGTACCATTCTAACAGATCTGACGTGGGAAGAAGCATATAGTTGCTCGTAGCGATACTCTTGACCGCGGTTTGACCACTCGTGATGACAAATTCTCCATTGAAAAGAGTGTTGACCTTGAGACAACCATGTCTCACGAGATTGTCGCGCACATGACCGAGCACCGTGTCTCTCGCATCCTCGAGAAACTGTCGAGGCTCAACGTGATCCTGATTTATCACCACACCGGTCAGGACGCGTCTCTCGAAGGCCGTATCGATCTCCGCCCACGAAAATCCTCTCGACGCCGACGCCGACGTCGACGGCACCGACGAAGACGTGGATGGTTCATCGAGACCGGCACCCACGTGCGCGAAAAAACGTTGACACAGACGATTCCTGGCTCCCAGTAATATCGCAATTCGACAGGCTAAAGAATTGATCTCTCCAGTCAACGTCATTCGAGATCGTCCACGACATTCCTCGCGCATTATCTCTAAAAGCGCGTCACAACGTCGCGACCATGCGCGATACAAATCTACCGAGTCGACGCTCGTCTCGCGTTCGAGAAGATCGAGATACTCTTGCTTTTCACGCTCCTCCATGTTCTCTCTTTTTTTTTTATCGCAACCACACGGCGTAATCGCCCGAGGGTATTTCAAATTTTAGCCTTTCACAAATATCGCGACGATACTCCACCCGACTCTTACCGTTTACCCCCCTTTTCGTGATACGTCTCGGAATTGTACGATAGTAACGCACCGCTCTAGAACTGTACGCGATCACCGTTTGAATCCACACTTTCTCATGCGCATCCAGAATTCCAATTTCCCTTCGCAAATGATACGTCGGCAGATTCCATCGAAGTTGCTCCTTCACCACGTGGCTCCCTAAATCTTCATTTACGTCATACAGATTGTCAGACCGATCGGACTTCCATGAAGCATCACTATGAGTGCTCTCTGTCGTCGACGTCGATAACGTCTCGTAGCAACACAGATCAATATCACTGTCGCGATCCTTGCACTCACAATCAGAATTCTCGGAACTCGAGAGATGGGTGAAAGTCGAGAGATATGTAACTGCGTTGGCATTATCACTACCGTTCACGTTGGACGCGATTTCCTCATCCTTTTCCATTTTCTCGACATTTTTTCCCCTTTTTTTTTCACAATCTTTGAACGCGAAAATCAAGAAGAACGACGCTGCACCGCGCGTATATTACGATATGCGAGCGGCATCGGAAACGAACACGTTTATATATACCTACCTGTTTATATATACCTAGCGTAGAACGCAATTCTAAAACAGACTGCGACGTGATAATTTGCGGTTACCGACTTATGTCCTCCAGCGACATACAATCTGGTAACAAATCACGCATTCGTCATGTCGTAAGCAACATGCGATAAACCTTGATCGATTGCGTAATAACACGTGTATGCTCGATGTGAGAGTAGCATATCGGAGAGAGAGAAAGAGACGAGGCGCGAGGTAGGAAGTCAGCGTCTTGCGTAACGCGACCAGTCTCACGCGATACGCGTACCGGGGGAGACGTTTGGTGGAGGCCTGCGGGCGGTCGGAGTGGTGGGTCGGTTGACCCCCACCCGACGGGGATTCATTCTCACAAGGGGACTACCTCTGGCGGGGATGGGTGCGATTGGAAGGGGATCCCCCTCCCACCGCACCCACCCCCGTTTGGAGGTAGTTCCCGCGTGGGGTGAATCCCGCCTCCTCCTCCTACTCTCAGCGTTTCAATTCTCGCGTATAATAGACCACTTAGAATACCACAAGTTGAAATAATATCTAAACTTACCGTACCTCCTCGCGGAGAATATAGAAACTGTCGATTTCGCGCGCTCTACTCGCGTATGTCAGCGTTTCAAATCTCGCGTATAGTATTAAAATTACAATACTAAGTCCAAACAATATCTTAACTAACCGTATCTCCTCGCGGAGAAAAAAAATCCATTCCGCACGCCCTACTCGCGTGTCTCAGCGTTTCAAGTCTTGCGTATAATATTAAGCTTACAATACCAAATCCAAATAATATCTAAACTTACCGTACCTTCTCTTAGCGGAGAATTAAGAGTTGAAATATTGCGCGCTCTACTCGCGTATTTAAACTTTTCGAATCTAACGTGCATCTTTAACGGTTTCATATGTTATTTGCATTTTCAAAGCTAATTCAAGTCTGATAATTTGTGGCCGCTTTTAGTTGTGCGCGTTCCGAGGAACGCGCACCTAAGCCCCGCCACCGCGACAAGGTGGCGGCACACCGATCGGCGGGGAGGAAGGGAAGGGATGGAAAAAAGGGGGTTGAGGAAGGAGTGTTGATGATCAACGACACAATTATATTTTACATACACTACTCAAAATAAAATAGGGAACACTTTTGATATGCTAAAAATTTGGGCTATTTTCAAACCGCTGAAACTCGGCGAAAAATCATCGTAGACACAAAATTAAAAAAGCATTTTAAAGCTTGAAACTTCTTCTTTCAAGTGTTTTTTGACGATTTCAATTAACTCTTTTTGTTACAAAACGGCATAATGATAAAGCTTGATCCGTCAAAATAGAAATTTTTAATGCAATTTTGCTAAGCTACATCTGGCGTGCAAAAAATCGTGGAGAATTTCTATTGCTCGCATCATATAGTGGGTTCTTTCCCCTTTAATTTAAGAGGTTGTGGAGCTTTGTGCGATTTTTTTTGGTTGAGTAATCGAGGTTTGAATAAAAAGTGGTTACTTTGACTTTGATCGCCTATAACTCGTGAAAAAATCAACGTACAGCATTCTGCAAAAAAGCGTTGGAAAACTGAAAGTTAGCCCTTTCAAATGCTGTTACAGTTTTTTTCTCAGCCTTGCGCTTTCTATCAGAAAATCGAGTTTAAAGAACATGTAAAAAATCACATATTTTTCCTTTCTTCTTTAAGTCAGTATATTGTCGCGAATAAAGGTCCAATCAAAATTGCTACAACAAAGTTTTGTAGTCCGATTATACCTCAATAACAAACAATAACGTTTATCAGCTAAAACAATTTTGTTCCATGTGTCCATCGCACTTAAAATTGCCAAAATCTCAAAAAACTAAAAAAATCAATCTGCTCAACTGCAGTTAATGAAGAAAAAATCTCTCAAAAAATTAAACGCATTTTAAAGCTTAAAGCTTCAATGTTAACGCGCTATCGGATGTTTAAAACGTTTATATTCCTTATTCTATGCTTTAAAAAAGAACACATTGTTTTGTTTCTTAAAATTACGTACAATTTTTTAATCTGCAAATCGATAAAAAAATTTTTCTTGAAAGATGTAACACAAGTAAAAGTAGGACACTTTAACTACCAACGCTTTTTTAATTTTCCTACGATGTTTTTGACCGAGTTACAGGATCAAGAGACACGGTAGTGTCTCGCGCCAAGTACGCGCGGAGCAAGACAGCCGTGGCTCTATATACGCGACGCGACGAGTTGCGAGTAAGGTAAATGTCCTTATTTGTGACCATGACCCTATTTGTGACCATTTGCGGACGTTTATTAAAATAATCAGAAGTTGTAAATAATTCATCTTCGAAAAGAATATTTATCATGTTTTGCGATTAATAAGCTACGGTTTGATATACGGTTTTAATGATATTTAACTAACAAATTCTCGTGAAAATGTGAAATAAGGTGCTCGTGTCGCCATCAGTGGCAGATCGAGCGCATGCTTGTCGTCACGTTAGTAGATCTATGGCGTTTGTCGCGGCACAGTCACAGCTTTGTTACGTCGTCAAAAAAAAGTGTTAAGGAACAATACTGCGCAAAACTATCAGTGAAGGATTAATAAGTGTTGTGCTACTTGTGTATTCCGGAAAAGGTTGGTAGTTTTGAGTATATAGGCGAATTTTACAGATAGGTACAGCAAAAACACGCATGTCTTCATTTGTGATCGGCTCAAGAAAACTAGTCGTGGCAGTAAATTTTGCTGCTTGTTTCCAAAAAAACGTACTTAATATCCATCTCCATACTCTTCTAGACGAATGTGAGTTGCATTTGTACGAGTATGCTCAAGGGAAAACTCTAGAGAAAACGATATTATTTTAGGTTAAGTCACTAATTGGGACATCGTGTGTTCATCGTGTGTTTTGTACCGATTTGTGACCACGGTTTCAAAATACTTACTTTATACTTATTCAATTATTGAGTGATTTCTTTATGAAATACAATAAAATATTTTATTCTAATGAGGCCATTTGACGATAAATATAACCACAGTCTCTAAGTAGCGAGAAAATCCAACTTTATTTCATCAGGATCGAAAATTAATTTGCCGGTCACTAAATGGTACATTCGATGGATAATGTACGAATGTACCGGTCACTAACCGGGTCAGACGAGGGGTCACTAATAGGGCCAAAATTAAATCAGGCGGTCACTAATGCGTACATATACATAGTCTGCAATTTCTTTTTTTATATTTATTAGATTATGTTTAAAACTTGAATAAAACAAGTTTTTCGATACAAAAATGATTAATCTTGAGTTGGGTATAATTGTTTTTTGATTTAAATCATTATAGAGTACTTTCCTCTCTTATTAACTTATGCAAAAATCTTACATGGTCACAAATAGGGACATTTACCTTACCCGAGATTTTTAGATCTCCATAACCAGCAAACAGATCAAGTTCTAACTAGGCTTATTGTAAAGCTTGGACCAAATTTATATCAGAAAAGTGTTTTTATTTTTCCGCTACGTGCCCTACGAGCGGAGATACCGCGATGCAAAACTCAAAGCTGAAAATTTACAATTAAGAAACGTCGACGTATTACGGTTGCTGTGCTCGCCACGGCGCGCGGCGCAGCGCTGTAGTATGTCTGATTTTGTCCAGTTCATACCCCTGCCGTTATGCGGCGCTCTAGTCTCTACACGTAGAGATGCGGTTCGATCGATCGATCACATGTGAGGTGACATAAACATAACCGTAAAGTAGCCCATACACGTCGTGAGTCCGGCTCGGCTCGGTTTCCACTCGTTCGTGGGTGAGATGTTACGAGACGGGCTCGGCGTCCGACGAGCCAAATTTCGGGACTATTCGGGAGTGTGTGTGTGGTGAAAAACGTTAGTCCGGCTCGCGAATAAAACGTACGCATGTTATGGGCCGCTTTAGACGTCCGCGTCGCGTCGTCGAGATTAGATCAACGGGATCAACGTTTATAGAATTGAGACTATTCGGGAGTGTGTGTGTGCGTGTGTGTGTGTGTGTGGTAAAAAACGGTCGAGTCCGGTTCGCGAATCAAGCTCGCCGAGTCGGACTCGCGAATCAAACTCGTACATGTTATGGGCCGCTTTAGACGTCCGCGTCGTCGAGATGTATGTAAACATAACCATAAAGCGGCCCATACGCGAGTCCGGCTCGGCTCGGTTTCTGCTCGTTCGTGGGTGAGATGTTAGGAGACGGGCTCGGCGTTCGACGAGCCAAAGAGTGACTGTAAAAATCGCTCCTTTTGCGGCCTTCGATTTCGGGATCGAATCATATGCAAATCAGTTCCTTATGGTAAGATATTAATAGAAAAAAAGTTTCAACTTGAGGTGACATTTAGTTTTAAAAATATGAGAGGTCAAAGTTCTAAAAAAACTAACTTATTTCGGAATATGCTGTTTCATTTTAGCGTTGTAAAGTGTTTTTGTATTAGATAATGAATCTAAAGATGAACCCTGTTTATAGTCATCGATAACTTATAGTTTATACTCATTTTTTTGTTTTTTATAGTCATAGATAACTTTTTAACAATAAAAGTTATATATTAAAATACGAAGCGAAACGGCCGTTTTTTACAGAGTTTTAAAAGTTTAATTTGTATGTTTTACTTATATCAGAGTTTTGGTGCTTTTGTCCTAGAAAAAAAATCAGTAGAAACATCTGGTGACCGTAAAATAAAGTGAAAAAGTATTTACTCATTTCATCCGATTGCAATGTGTTTCGTGTCATCTAATAACTTTATAACTTTGAACTCTCATATCTCTAAAACTAAATGTCACCTCAAGTTGAAATTTTTTTCTATTAATATCTTATCATAAGAAGTTGATTTGCGTATGAATCGATCCCGAAATCAAGGGCCGCAAAAGGGGCGAAAAACCCGTCCTTTTTACAGTCACCCTTTCGGGACTATTCGGGAGTGTGTGTGTGGTGAAAAACGTTTGAGTCCGGCTCGCGAATCAAACTCGTACATGTTATGGGCCGCTTTAGACGTCCGCGTCGTCGAGAAATATTCCGTCCGCGTCGTCGCGTCCGAACACTCCGAACGAAGTGCAGTGCTGGAGTGACAGAGTTCGCGACTTGCGGATGGCTGGTTCCTGGGATACACCCTGTGCGAGGGTCGCGAGGTTATATCTATCGTACGTATTGCTTTTTCTCGCGGTCACGCTCGCGTTCCCCGCTCGCGTTCTTTCTCTCTCTCTCTCTTTCTCTCTCTCTCTCTCTCTTTTTCTCTAATAATGACTATTAAATATATCTGATAAAATTAAATCTACATATTTTTTGTATTATAACACAAAAATTATATCTGACAGTGACATCCTTAATTAAATGTGCAGTGTAGTTTGTATTATAAATTATTAATTGCCTTATTTTGTTAACAAACTTTACTATACATATATTATCTACTATGACATTCTGCCAATAGCATCGTACATGCCAAATTCTGTATCAAATCTGTTTTTCTTTCGACAAAATTTATTTATAGCAAACACTGCATAATGTGCTCTCGACAAATTTGACTTTGCCTAATATATTCATATTTTATGTTTTAATTTTTTTAATGATTTATAAATTTATACAAACTACACTGCACATTTAAGTATGTCAAACTCTCAGATATAAATCTTGTAAGTTATAATACAAAAAATATTTACATTTGATCTTATCAGACATAAATGTCGATGTGGATAGACATTATGGCGTTTGATGTATCTATAACAAAAAGGGGTGATATCCGTACAAAATTACCTTTTACAAAAAGGTTAAAAAAAGACGCCAAGCACGCGTGGTGTACCTTGAAAATATCGAAGTAGTTATCTTTGTACCTCGAAAAAATCCAAGTAATATCTTTACTTTAAAGAAACCAAAGTAATATATTTACCTTGAAAAAATCAAAGTAATATATTTATTACAAAAAAGAGAAATGATATCTTTAAATTATGCGCCAATTAAATATATATTATATCAAGAAATAACTATTGTTTTTTAAAAAAATGTATTCCCATTAAAGTGAAAAAATTAATATAAAATGTGAAAAATTTTAGTGAAAAAAACTTGGCGCTGCCAAATTTTGAAATATTTAAAAGCAATAAATAATTAATTTAAAATATTAAATTAATAATTACAATGTAAATGTAGAGACTTTCACGCATTAATTTAAAGTACTTTTTCTATTTATAGAAATTGTTTCATTAATATATATTATTATGTTTAGCAGCGACAAGTTGCTTTCACTAAAATTTTTCACATTTTATATTAATTTTTTCACTTTAATGGGAATACATTTTTTAAAAGAACAATAGTTATTTTTCGATATAATATATATTTAATTGGCACATAATTTAAAGATCATTTCTCTTTTTTGTAATAAATATATTACTTTGATTTTTTCAAGGTAAATATATTACTTTGGTTTTTTTAAAGTAAAGATATTACTTGGATTTTTTCGAGGTACAAAGATAGCTACTTCGATTTTTTCAAGGTAAATATATTACTTTGGTTTTTTTAAGGTAAAGATATTACTTGGATTTTTTCGAGGTACAAAGATAACTACTTCGATATTTTCAAGTTACACCACGCGTGCTTGGCGTCTTTTTTTAACCTTTTTGTAAAAGGTAATTTTGTACGGATAATGAAGTTAACCTTACAGTTTTCTGAAAAATTCCGTTTACCGCCGGCATTAGCGTTACCCAATGTGCACCGCGTGGAGGTTGCCGGTCGGATTTTGCACATTGTGTGTGTGTGTGTGTGTGTGTGTGTGTATGTGTGTGTGCGTGTGTGCGCGCGCGTGTGCATGGGCGTGTGCGTGTGTGGTGCGCGCACGTGTTTAATATTGTGTGTTACCCCCTCTCTGGTTAATTACGGCTTGCAAACGTTCTCGCATGTTTATGCACCTCCGGATCAGGTTCTGTGGAATTTCGTACCAAATCTGTCTAAGCGCTTGTCCCAACTCATTTAAATTTCGTGGCGGTTCCTCACGATCTCTTAAACGTCGATTCATCTCGTCCCAAACATGCTCAATCGGATTTAAATCTGGGCTATTGGCAGGATGATCCAGCAATGTTATGCCGTGCTGTTCAAAAAAGCGCCGAGTTACGGTTGCCGTATGAGGACGAGCGTTGTTCTGCAAGAATACAAAATTTTGATGCAATCGATGTAGAGGCAAAACGTGAGGTCGGAGAACATCATTCACATATCGAACACTCGTCATTGCCGGAGGTGGACAGGATCACCAAATCAGTTCGTTCTGTCGCTGAAATACACCCCCACACCATCACAGAACCACCGTTATGAGCTCGCACTGGCATAACGCAACGTCGATCATAGCGCTCATTTCGTCGACGCCAAGTACGTACGCCAGCATCATTGCCGTAAAGACAGAAACGCGACTCGTCGGAGAAGTATACGTTTCTCCATTGTCCCGCTGTCCAATTTATGTGATTGCGCGCATATTGGAGACGCGCCTGACGATGTGCGGATGTTAGGCTTGGCACTCGCGCACGAGAATGAGAACGAAGATTGGCTTCTCTCAAACGATTACGAATCGATTGTTCAGATACGTTATGCAAATAATGAAATTCATTGCGAATATTCCTTGCAGTAATTGTCCGTTTTTGCAAAGCGTAGCGAACAATTTCTCGGTCTTGTCGCACCGTAGTTGATCGACGACGACCACTGCCTTCACGTCTCACGTAACGTCCAGTGTCTTGGTATCGTGACCAAGCTCTACTCACTACGGAAATGGCTACACCAATACGGTGCGCTACATAACGTACGCTAAAGCCTTCTTCCAGAAGTGCGATTATTCGTACAACATCTGTTGCCGGCAAGTGTCTACGCGGCATTTTGAAAATGTCGTGTTGCTCATTACACTTGCTTTGCACTTTTTACACTTGTTTTGCACTTGTTACACATAAGCAAGTGTAATTACACTTGTTACACATAAGCAAGTGTAATTACACTTGTTACACATAACCAAGTGTAACAAGTGCAAAACAAGTGCAAAGCAAGTGTAATAAGCAACACATTTTCAAAATGCCGCGTAGACACTTGCCGGCAACAGAAGTTGTACAAATAATCGCACTTCTGGAAGAAGGCTTTAGCGTACGTTATGTAGCGCAACGTGTTGGTGTAGCCATTTCCGTAGTGAGTAGAGCTTGGTCACGATACCAAGACACTGGACGTTACGTGAGACGTGAAGGCAGTGGTCGTCGTCGATCAACTACGGTGCGACAAGATCGAGAAATTGTTCGCTACGCTTTGCAAAAACGGACAATTACTGCAAGGAATATTCGCAATAAATTTCATTATTTGCATAACGTATCTGAACAATCGATTCGTAATCGTTTGAGAGAAGCCAATCTTCGTTCTCATTCTCGTGCGCGAGTGCCAAGCCTAACATTCGCACATCGTCAGGCGCGTCTCCAATATGCGCGCAATCACATAAGATGGACAACGGGACAATGGAGTAACGTATACTTCTCCGACGAGTTGCGTTTCTGCCTTTACGGCAATGATGCTCGCGTACGTACTTGGCGTCGACGAAATGAGCGCTATGATCGACGTTGCGTTATGCCAGTGCGAGCTCATAACGGTAATTCTGTGATGGTGTGGGGGTGTATTTCAGCGACAGAACGAACTGATTTGGTGATCCTGTCACCTCCGGCAATGACGAGTGTTCGATATGTGAATGATGTTCTCCGACCTCACATTTTGACTCTACATCGATTGCATCAAAATTTTGTATTCATGCAGAACAACGCTCGTCCTCATACGGCAACCGTAACTCGGCGCTTTTTTGAACAACACGGCATAACATTGCTGGATCATCCTGCCAATAGCCCAGATTTAAATCCGATTGAGCATGTTTGGGACGAGATGAATCGACGTTTAAGAAATCGTGAGGAACCGCCACGAAATTTAAATGAGTTGGGACAAGCGCTTAGACAGATTTGGTACGAAATTCCACAGAACCTGATCCGGAGGTGCATAAACATGCGAGAACGTTTGCAAGCCGTAATTAACCAGAGAGGGGGTAACACACAATATTAAACACGCGCGCGCACCACACACGCACACACACACACACACGATGTGCAAAATCCGACCGGCAACCTCCACGCAGTGCACATTGGGTAACGCTAATGCCGGCGGTAAACGGAATTTTTCAGAAAACTGTAAGGTTAACTTCATTATCCTGTAACTCGGTCAAAAACATCGTAGGAAAATTAAAAAAGCGTTGGTAGTTAAAATGTCCTACTTTTACTTGTGTTACATCTTTCAAGAAAAATTTTTTTTATCGATTTGCAGATTAAAAAATTGTACGTAATTTTAAAAAACAAAACAGTGTTCTTTTTTAAAGCATAGAATAAGGAAGATAAACGTTTTAAACATCCGATAGCGCGTTAACATTGAAGCTTCAAGCTATAAAATGCGTGTTTAATTTTTTGAGAGATTTTTTCTTCATTAACTGCAGTTGAGCAGATTGATTTTTTTAGTTTTTTGAGATTTTGGCAATTTTAAGTGCGATGGACACATGGAACAAAATTGTTTTAGCTGATAAACGTTATTGTTTGTTATTGAGGTATAATCGGAGTACAAAACTTTGTTGTAGCAATTTTGATTGGACCTTTATTCGCGACAATACAGGGTGATTCAAAACTATCGTTTGTCCTTAAAATGTCGTATTTCTGACTTAATTTTGAGACGATTTTTCCTTTGCCAAAACTTTGTCCGAAGCTTAGTTTTTGAGTTATTACAAGAAATAGTCAGCGAATCACGGAACGAGTACGGAAGGTAGGCAGGGGCGGCGCGACACCGTCCGACGCGGGTGATTATGTGGGGTGCTCGTTGCGATCAGCTGCTTGCTAAGCGATGGATGCACGCGTACACACACACACAATCACTCACTCATTCATTCTTACCTTGCAGAGATTCAATGTCTTCATACTGCTGATGAATAATTGCTTCATGACCGTTGATATCAATAAGACGTTCCCATGTGCAAAAGACACACCGAGTAATAAGCGAGAAGTTTTTTCTTTGACAGATTGTATCACGCATTTTGACACGCTCACGGATTTACTCACGCACTTGACCGATAAGATTAATAAACAAATGTACCGGTTTATCACTGTTAATTACTACCGATTAATCGTTCGACGACTGAGAATTACTCGAAGAAAGAAACACATTACGCACAATCACATCACAGTAAAAGGAAAACTTCTACTTGATAACATCACAGTAATTAAGTAGAAGTTTTCCTTTTTTTATTAATTGTATCACGTAATCAACACTTTTACGAATTTACTCGCGCACTTGATCAATAACAATTATGAAGTATGAAGACATTGAATCTCTGCAAGGTAAGAATGAATGAGTGAGTGATTGTGTGTGTGTGTACGCGTGCATCCATCGCTTAGCAAGCAGCTGATCGCAGCGAGCACCCCACATAATCACCCGCGTCGGACGGTGAGTCGCGCCGCCCCTGCCTACCTTCCGTACTCGTTCCGTGATTTGCTGACTATTTCTTGTATTAACTCAAAAACTAAGCTTCGGACAAAGTTTTGGCAAAGGAAAAATCGTCTCAAAATTAAGTCAGGAATACGACATTTTAAGGACAAACGATAGTTTTGAATCACCCTGTATACTGACAAAGAAAAAACGAAAAATATGTGATTTTTTACATGTTTTTTAAACTCGATTTGCTGATAGAAAGCACAAGGCTGAGAAAAAAACAATAACAGCGTTTGAAAGGGCTAACTTTCAGCTTTCCAACGCTTTTTTGCAGAATGCTGTACGTTGATTTTTTCACGAGTTATAGGCGATCAAAGTCAAAGTAACCACTTTTTATTCAAACCTCGATAACTCAGCCAAAAAAAAACGCACAAAGCTCCACAACCTCTTAAATAAAAGGGGAAAGAACCCACTATATGATGCGAGTAATAGAAATTCTCCACGATTTTTTGCACGCCAGATGTAGCTTAGCAAAATTGCATTAAAAATTTCTATTTTGACGGATCAAGCTTTATCATTATGCCGTTTTGTAACAAAAAGAGTTAATTGAAATCGTCAAAAAACACTTGAAAGAAGAAGTTTCAAGCTTTAAAATGCTTTTTTAATTTTGTGTCTACGATGATTTTTCGCCGAGTTTCAGCGGTCTGAAAATAGCCCAAATTTTTAGCATATCAAAAGTGTTCCCTATTATATTTTGAGTAGTGTATACATATATATATTTTTTGTACATTACAACTAAATCTACCCGGCGGGGGGACTTGCTGCTGCTGCTGCTGCTGCTCTCTCTCTACTGCAGTCTGTAAGATGAAAAAGGCACTTGTTATATTTACACGCGAAATAAATAACAAAATTGATACAATGTCACACACACACACACACACACACTTACCTTCGGCGTTTAATCGGAGGTTCGTAATCCTCCTCCTCCTCCTCCTCCTCCTTCTCGTCCTTCTTCTTGTTCTTCTTCTTCATGTTGTCGTCGTCGTCGTCGTCGTCGTCGTCGTCGTCGCCGTCGTCGTCCGAGGGAGACGACAGCGACGAACAGGAAGGGGAAGGCGGAGGAGACTCCTCATCCGTAGGGCCTGTCTCCACGCTCGTGTCCTCGCGGCGTGTATAAAACTCTTCGAGTTCGGCAATGAGGGAGGGTGTGGGACTCACGGTGGACGCCTCGCTTATCGGAGTCTCAGGACGGTCTGATTGAACCATGTTGACTGAAAAACAAAGTGAAAGAATTACAAGTATAAACTTACCGACCTCCTTAGGGGGGGGGGGGGAATTAATGCACTGTAAATCTCGAACCTTCTCGTCTTCTGCAGATTCACACAGGTGTGTGATTTTCGCTCTCGATAATTCGCCAAGGAGTTGCTTCCGTGGACTTCGCAGAGCGAATAAACCCTCTCCCGGGATGCGCTCCTTATTGTATAACCTAGTGCTGGTGGGGGGAATACACTGTGTGGTGGGGATACACCTGGTGGTGGGGATACACCTGGTGGTGGGGATACACTGTGTGGTGGTGGGGATACACCTGGTGGTAGGGATACATCTGGTGGTGGTGGGGATACACCTAGTGGTGAGGATACACCTAGTGATGTGGGGATACACCTGGTGGTGGGGATACACCTGGTGATGGTGGTGTTGGTGGTGGTGGTGGGGATACACCTGGTGATGGGGATACATCTGGTGGTGGTGAAGATACACCTGGTGATGGGGATACATCTGGTGGTGGTGGGGATACACCTGGTGGTAAAGGTCACGTACTGGCATGGTGACAACTGCCTTCACTGTCTGTTGATATAGTATGTGCAATTATACTTGGTTGAGAAACTTGAATGTAGCTACATCAGAGTGGGGGGGCTCCCACCCCCTGGTCCCCCGGCCAGGGGGCTCCGCCCCCTGGACCCCTGGCACCACCTCGCCAGTTGGGTGGTCGGGGGGGGGGGCTTCGCCCCCCCTGCCCACAGGTGGGCGCGTGGACTCGGACCGCCTAGCTGGGGGACTTCGCCCCCCCTCCCCCTATGGTGGGCGCGTGGACTCGGAGGGCATAGCTGGGGACTTCGTCCCCCAGATCTTGGGTCGGGGGGGCTTCGCCCCCCTCCCCCCGTCGGCCACACGTGGATAGGGCATTTACATATGTAGTCAATTTGTTTTGGGCCCACAATTTGCACATGTTACCCCCTTCTCCCCCCTACTCTCAGAAGATAAAATAATTTTTTAATAATACCTTCAATATTCGATATACAAACAAATTATTTTTTATATTTTTCGAGTAAAATTGAAAAAAATCTTAAACGTTCTCAAAATTTGGTCAAAAATTTGTGCGTCCAAAACGCGTTTCTCGCTCCCAGTCGACTGGCATAGACAATATGGAGTCCATTTTGCAAAGCCTCTAAGCGGAACTTGGAAAAATTTCATTTAAAAATTTCCAAAAATTAATTTCTCGAAAACGTAGGTATAGAATTCGGTACGCCTGTGCGTACGTGTAAAGGAGAGGGCCCCCTACAACATATATAAGAGGCATCGAATTCTACGGTCACGTTTCAAAATGGCGACCGTTTAAAAATTTTGAAGCTCTATATCTCCGCAACTATAACAGATAGGGGGGTGGACCAGAGGACCAAAATTGTAGGGCTCGTCGAGATCTATAAGAAACCTTAGTCGCCCAACCCCCAAAACAAAACCAAAAAATCAAAAATTATTTTTTCAAAAACGTATCGTTAGATTTTGGAATGCCTGTGTGTACGTGTAGAGAAGTTGGGCCCCCTACAATAAATATAAAAAGCATAAAATTCTACGTTCAGGTTTCAAAATGGCGGCCGTTTGAAAATTTGAAGCCCTATATCTCCGAAACTAAAAGGGTAGGAGGATGAGCCAAAGTTCCACTTGTAGGGGAGGTCAAGCCCTACAACTCGTCCTCAGACCCCAAAGCTCCAGCTCCAACCGCTTAGACGCTACAGCGAGTTAAAGGCATATCACCTTTTTTTGGCTGTATCTTCAATAGTAATCGTAATATAGACAATCGCCTGTGGCTCTACGCGTTTCACCAGATGCCGAAACAGATGCAACAATAAAAAAATTGTCGATAAATGAGAGTAAACGTGTAACCTTGTGACCGAACGTTCGACCTGACCCTGCACCATTCTATGGTAAGGTTAATACCTATTTCTCGCAGTGTGTTTTTTAGGTACCCTAACCAGGCGGAAAGTGATTTTCTCACGGCTCACTGTTTCAGATTTCGCTTATATCAACGGTCGCCACTCGGTTTAACCGTGTCTACCGAGAAGGTAAGTATATTGTCCACAGACCTTTCGTAGATTGATTTTGAATTAATTCTTCTTTTCTCTGTTTCAGGTTCCCCTTGGATGCCGGATGGACCCCGCTGCCCACTGGATCGCCGCCGTCGCCGGATCGCAGCCGCCTCTGGAACGCCGTCGCCGCTGGATCGTCGGATCGTCGTTGGACAGGGATTTACGGACCCCGTGTCAACCAATTTAATTTCAGGGAAGTATTTCACAGGAAAATAACTTTATATTCACAGACACTTTGCTCTGCTTTTAACACTGAATTTATTGCTATTTCAGATTACACAATATGGATACGCGTTAGCGCTCACAAAATGGCCGCTCGTTGCCACGTAGGCTGGCCGGATATACGCGCCGGCTTTTAGTCGTACGCTGGAATTTTATTAGTTATCGATGCGATTATAACTCGTGGTTTGTCGCAACTCGCTAACGCTATTTTATTATATGCGTACGTCGATATATGCTCAAAGTTCGCGAAACTATCGCGCGTAATTATCGATCGCCGCACTACTCCGATTTCACATAACCGTGAAATGTTACTAATTACTGTTCACAAATGTTCAATAAAGGATGTTATTAAATTTACAACTCGCGTTATCTCGATTCGCGGTTGATCTCTCATTAGCGATATCACGCCTTGCTCGCGGGTTGTTTCCGGTTTTAAACAGAGAGACACTAGCACGTCCGCACGCTAGGACTCTCCCGGATAGAAGACCTCGAGTCTTCGCTCGTGTTTTTCGTCGGAGCGCTTCGTGCTTCCCCTACTCCGAAAAACCTGTTTGTCGGTGGAAAATTCCAGGCCGCTATAGACTTCCTGCGTTCTGAAAATTTCCGCTTATAAAAATTGACATATTCAATATTTCGCGTGTCGACGATATTACTCGTCAGCAATTAATATTTCTTCCATGCGTCCATGTTCCAGCTTTCTGACTATCATCCGTCGCTATTATCGCTCGCTATGCTAGTTTTCGCGCGCGCGCGCATGAATCTCGCTTATCACAAATATAACTGAATAGGGTTTTTAGTACAATGTCGCTCGAGTGTCTCATTGCACTCTCACACATGATCTTTCTTACAATTACTCGAGCGCATCGAGTCTCGTACGCGTCGCACGTATCTCTTTATTATCGATATAGGGACGCATCTTACGCTCGTATGAGCGTATCACATACGATCGGGCACGCGTGTAAGCCTGTCGCGGGGAGTTACGTGCGCTTCGTTGTTAATCGACTTTTATTGATTTTATTGTCATTCGGGGTTCTCAATCAGCCTCCCCAGCACGTTACTGTCTCTCAAATTGATCTCTGTCCCGCGCGTACGTAGCACCTGGCGCGTCACTTGGCCGACCACACGGTCGGTATGGCAACGTTCCGGGGACGCCCCAGTAGCTGAATTCTGTAACTCGGTAAACGTCGTTATCTTGCCTTAACGATGATTTTCGGTAATATTATCGAGATCGTTATATGATAACGATATAAGCGATTCTTCAAGTTAAAAATAACGTAATTTGTCGGTAATGTATCGTTAATAAAGGTCGGTAGATTGCTAGTGAGTCGTTAATTTATCGAGGGGTTCAAGACCCCTCGGTAAAGTTATAACGACAAGTTATATGATAGTGCATAGAGTAATATAAGGTTATACGACACAGTATTACTCATTGAGCGTCACGTAATTGTATAGTTTACGAATATTTTGACGGACCAAATCTGGTTTCAAGCAACAACGTGGAATAATACCGAAATTGTGAAAGTAAATAAAAGTAAGAAACTTATTGAACCGTAATATATAGAATACATATGTATATTATATACATGAATATAAATACGTTATTGTTTTGGATGAGAAGCGTTTTAAAGGGAATATATTATTTCTGCACATACTAAAACATTTATGTCATTCTAGTATCATGGCTGCAGCATTCCTTGCATGGGAGCTGTTACTTCTTGAGCAGAGAGCCAGGCAAGTCGAGAGAAGATTGGAGCGGCGGCTACTTCGTGACAATCAAAATCCTTTTGCATTACCCCACAATGAATTTATGGATATTTTTCGGCTGAGTCCTGATCTTGCACTCTACCTTATTCACGAATTGCGTCCTTATTTGCAACGCCAAAGAGTCAGTGGTCTTACCCCAGAGTTACAGGTTTTGCCAACTCTTCAATTCTATGCTCAAGGCTGCTATCAGAGGTCAGTAGGAAATCAATTCCAACATAATATGAGTCAAACCTCAGTCAGTCGGTGCATCCGGGCAGTGACAAACGCTATTAATCAACGGTTATTGCGTCGTTGGATTAAATTCCCTATGTCTCAGCAAGAGAGAGCTGCAGCCCGCAATAAATTCCGAAATGCTCCCCAGCCATTCTTAGGGGCTATTGGAGCAATAGATTGCACATTTATAAATATATTAGGTCCTAGAGAACATGAAGAGGGTTATGTCAATCATCACGGTAACCACTCTCTCAATGTTCAAGCAATTGTTGATCCCGATCTTCTCGTATTGAATATTAATGGAAGATACCCAGGTGCTAGAAATGATGCTTACATTTGGAACAATTCGCCTATTCGAAGAGCAATGGAGTATTGTTATAATCGGGGCGAGCGCCAAACTTGGCTCATAGGAGACGCCGGATATCCTTTAGAACCATGGTTAATGACTCCGTTAGCTAATTATCCATATGGTACGAGACAGTTTGAATATACAAGACAACTCTGTTCATCTCGTAATTGTGTCGAACGTTTCAATGGAGTTTTCAAAAGTTTATGGAGATGTTGCTCCTATCAAAGAATTTTAATGTATGAACCAGGAGTTGCTGGTAGAATTGTCAACGCATGTGCTGTTTTGCACAACATGCGGATTCATGCGCGTCTCCCTATTGATGAATTCCTAGATGAGCGAGACGCAGGTCCCCCCGAAGATCCTTTCTACATACAACGCGAGGAGGATAACGTGAGAAATCTAGCGGTGGCACGAAGAATACAGAAGCAAATTATGGCAGATAGATTTCCTTATTTACCTGATGGTGATGATCTTTGACAATATTAATCATTATTAACGACATATATTTCATTAATATTTATCTTTATTATATATATTATTTAGTATTAAACATTAATGCTCCCCAATGGCGTTATACATTTTTCTATACCTTTTTTTCTTCTTTTCCATCCCTTTCACTCATTACATTATAAAAGGAAAAAAATTAGTATTTTACTCCTATTGCACAAAAAAGCATAAAGCTAATTTGTCTATAAACTTAAACACTCAATTATACATATATTAGCTTATTACATTTAAAACATAAAATTTATAAACAAAAACTTGTGACTTATAAACTTATTAACTTTATCTTTTAGAAAGATTTATGTATATCCTAGCCTAGCATCAGTATTTGCAACATGTTGCTCTTATACTCCTATTATCACAAACATTTTTCAGTCGTGTGGGGAAACATTATGTACAAAAAAAACCGTATATGATAATGCGCGTCAAGATAAAGATTCCACTCTTTGTCTCCGTTTAGCGCTGAAGAATGAAATCCAAAGTATTTATAAAACGAAGTAGGACTTCATTCCTCGCCTTGTCATTTTCTGCCATAGTGCGAAGAATATCGGTTCGCACACGATTATTTTCTGCTTGTATTAAGGCTGCTTCTGCCCTCATCTGTTCGGCTTGCGCTAGTACCTGTGGCACATAAATTACATTATTTGTCTCCCATCAACAATATTATATTCCTCTAAGTAAATTCTGACCTCTGTTGCCTCGCATGTCCGCTCAGCAAGACTTGTAAATTGTTTTCGAGCCTCCTTAAGTTGAACTCCTAATCGTTCATGATAACCACCTGTGCCTGTGCAAAAATTTAACATTATACTTTCACATGTAAAAAAAGAAAACTTAATATATATACATACTCAGGAAAGAATATATTTTCATCATTGACACTGTGCCGCAAAACTGACCTCGCCGTAAAAATCTTGTCCTTGAAGTGATTGGCATACGTGATTGTTTCTCTAAAGCAGGAGTATGTGCGGCTTTAGCGGCTTTTTTAGGGGCAACTTGAAGAATTTGTTTCTCCCGTGCTACATTTTCAGCAGACTGATTGGAGGGTAATGGATCAGGAATGATCGAATTCAGAGTGACCGGATCCAGATTTGAGTCTATGACTATCTCCATGTCCTCTATAATATTAGCATCCATGTCCAATACGATTGAGCCAACAGGCAGCATTTCACTGTTAACCTCTACATAGACATAATGATGCACAAAGTTAGAAAGTATAAAAGCTGGGAGTATAAATGTTTACAATTCGGTAACAAGGCATCAATATTTGTTACCTTTTTCTGCTGGCACGGTCGTGGCGGTCACTGAACTCACTGGTCGCATAGTTATCACCTGTGGGATAACTTCTTCAATTGTGGCATCTCCTTCCTCCAGTCGCTCATTTATGTTTTCCTGTTGAAAGGAAGACACACCGTGAGAAGAAAAATTGGATCTCTTAAAGTAACTGAGTACTCAACTTACAAGTTCTTCTGGAAAAGAGTCCGGAACAGTCGACAAGCCTTCAATATAATCATATCCAACTAAGCCAATGACTTTCTTGTCTCTTTCTGTAAGAATAATGTCATTTGGCTTGTTGCCAGTGGCAACTCTATTCTTCTTGTAACTTGTTAACTTATTTGATATTTTTGTTTTAGTATCACGCCATGTCTGCAGCAAAATAATTAATATCATCACAGTCAAGTATAAAATTTATTTATACTTATGTTTTTACTTGTATATGTCGTAGCCAGGTTAGTGACGCGCTTTAAAAGTATTTAACTGTTTAAAGCGCGTCACTAACCTATATAGGTTATGCGCCGGTCATAAAATGACTGAAATGAACCAGCCAGAATCTAAAACGGATGTACAAATCGTTGCGTTTGACAATGTGGCGGGTCGCTTGTTAGCGTTTTATAAAACGACTAAAATTCTTAGCCAGATTGTAAAACATTTCATTTTCAAGCATGATTTGAGAATATGGCCGCACTTTATAAAATGCCTACACGTTTTATAAAACGGCGGATTTTGTAATCTGGCTACGACATATATACTACAAGTATGTAATATTATATATATATATGTATATAATTATTACAATTATATTATAATTAATAATAATATTAAAGTAGACATGTAAACCCACAGTTTTCCACGAGTCAACACTTTTCTTCTTTCCATTCTTAAACATATTATTTAACGTATCCGTAAGTTCTTCCCAGCTTCCTTGAAGCTCTTTGTTGCCTTGCATTCCTTTAAATTTGTTGTTTGCCACATGTGGATGCAAGCAAAAGTAATTAACCATCGCATCTATTTGTGCCTCTGAGGCACGGCCTTGCTATTTCTTTTCTTTAACGATAGTACATAATCAAGATACATATTATATTCTAATCACAAAAATATGTTTTATATACATAAAAATATATTGTAGAATTTTATAAAGAAATACTTATATACATAACCTAACCTCAATCTAATCTCATTAACATAACATGCGAAATTCTTTTGACAACAGATACATGTATCACAATATTATCAATAACTACTGTGTGTGATTTACCTTTTCGTTTCCATTATGCGGCTTTTCTTGATTGCTCTTGATATTAAAAAACTCACTTTGCAGCCTATGTTTGGTTTTTATTTCTAACTTACCGCGCCAACCGCGCATTAATGGAGCATTTACACAAACGTTCCTGATTGGTTTGGTCATGTAAACTCGTAAGCTCGTAACATATAACGTCATATCCGTCGTTTTATATCGACGTTTCGCTAACTCATTTTGTATCGACTTCTCTCGTTATTATCTTCTTACAGAATCGTTGTCTCGTTAATATTATATCGTTACATAGCGATACTTTCGGTATGTTAAACGATATCGACAAATTTCGCTACGAGATATCGAGTTACAGAATCCAGCTGCAGGAACGTTTGTGTAAATGCTCCATTAATGCGCGGTTGGCGCGGTAAGTTAAAAATAAAAACCAAACATAGGCTGCAAAGTGAGTTTTTTAATATCAAGAGCAATCAAGAAAAGCCGCATAATGGAAACGAAAAGGTAAATCACACACAGTAATCCCCGCCCGCACGCCCGCTCCACTCCCGCGGTCACCCCTCAATGAGGGGGGGAGTCCATACACGGCCGCCGACCGCCTTGAACCGGCGGCGACGGCCCACCTCACGTTCCGAAAAGGGGGGAGGAGGGGGGAAGGGTACCTCCTGTGCGCATTATTGCGCCCTTCCCCCCCGGCACTGTCACGTGCCGTCCCCCCCCCGGAGCCGGAACCACGACGGAGGGGCCGCTCCTGGGCCCGCGACGTCGTAGAAAGTAACGCCGCCGCCGCGGTGGCGGCGGCGGTCTGCGGCCCGGACCCACCCCGTCGCTCCACTCGCTGTCACTGGAAGGGGGCGGTGCCTCCTCCCTCCTAACGCGTTCGGCTGCCTCCTTCTGCGACATGACTGCGCCGCAGAAGGAGACGAACGCTCTCCATTTCGCCTCGCCCTCCTCTCCACCGGCTATCGCCGCGGCGATGATGGCCGGGAGGGCGAGGTCTTCCCCCACGCTTGCCCGGAGGACACGGCGCCGCTCCTCCCACGCTGGGCACTCCTCCAGCGTATGCTGCGCCGTGTCTACCTCCTCCGGGCAATGGTGGCAACGCGTGGTGCGCTCTTTCCTGATCCGGCACAGGTAATCACCGAAGCACCCATGCCCGGTGATCACCTGCGCCGTGTGGAACGTAAGGCCTCTCCCCTTATGCTCCACCCACTCCCCTAAGACCGGCCGGATGGCCTCCCTGACCCTCCTGCCCCACAACTGGGGGTTCGCGAGGAACTCCTTCTACTCTCGCAAGAGGGTCGATTTGGCCTGGAGCCTCAGCGCCCTCTTGACCCTCGCCGTGATGACACCCCCCCCCCCCGTCCCTGATTGCCTTGGTCCGCGTATACACGTGTGTATGCGACCTGGCGACCAGGTGAATTGGGGGGATTCCGGCGAGGGTAGTCGCCCCCACGTGTGACACGGTCCGGTAGGCCCTGGCGGCTCTGTTGGCTATAAGCCTTTGGACCGCCGCCAGTTGCCCACCAAGGCGGGCATCTCTGCCCACCTTCTCCTCCCACACCGGTGCTGCGTACAGCAGCACCGAGTGGACCGTTGCCACGTAGAGGCGACGCACGCTCCCGCTGGCCCCGCCAATATTTGGCAGCAGCCTGGCCAGGCTATTGGCCACTGCCCTCGCCTTCGCGACCACGCGGGCAACGTGCTCGCCGAAGCTCCTTCTCCGATCGATCCAGACTCCCAGGTATAGGAGGTGGGGAGTGATCGGGACCTCCGTCCCTTCCACCCGGACGCTGAGTCCTCCCGGTGGTGACCCCCCTGCAAGGCGGCCATGGAACATTGTGGCCTGCGTTTTATGGGGAGCCATTTTCAGGCCCAGCGCCCGGATGGCGCGCACCACACTCGCCGCCGCCACGTTGGCCAGCCTGATGGCCTCCTGCCAGCCCTCCCCGCTGACCCCCAGGAATATGTCGTCGGCATACCCCGTGAGCCAGCATCCTCTGGGAGGGCCACCCCGAGGACCAGGTCGTAGGCGATGATCCACAGCAGGGGTCCCAACACCGACCCCTGCGGAACACCGCGCTCAACGAGCCTGACCCTCAGGACCCCGTCCTAGTCCGTGTACCTCAGGCCCCTGTCCCGGAAATAGTCTCTGTGGCAACCTCCGTCAGCCACCAGCCTCCAGGAAAATCTCCGCTCCGGCGACACGTGGTGTCCGCGACAGAAAACCTCCGCTCCGACGGCACGTGGTGTCCGCGACAGAAAACGCGGTTAGAATATACGATGCGCGCGGGACAATTTCATGTCATTAAAAGCGGAGAGTTTCAAGTCGCCGAGAAAGCGAGAAGTTTCAAGTCGTGAATTGACAGATTGCAAAATTCAGGCAACGCAGGTTTCATAGCAACCCCGTTGTCAATAGATTTTCGGGTATATGAAAAGAGCCCGACGCGAGGAAAACTCGGAGTATTTCGAGCAGCCGGCCAGGGCGGACATCCCAGCCTCAAGACGCCGCTCTCGAAGCACACCCGAAGCCCTTCCCGGCTCGCCGGTGAAGAGGTCGTAGCGCGCTCCTCGGTTCGCCGGAGGACTCAGCCGCTGCCACTAAGGTGCTACGCCACCAAACGTAAGGTCGTCCTTAGTGACTGCCTTGCGAACGGCGCTCAGCCGCCTCTTAGCGCGAAGCGCTCGTCGACTGACCTATTCCCGGACCCTCCGAGAAAGGTCGTCGTCATAGATCCGTTCCCCGGCGCCAGCCGCCAGGAAACCAGCGCTCGTCACTTGAAAAAAAGGTCGCTCCCTTCTCTGAAGAGTCCTCCTATCACCGGCGCCCAGTCGCCCGTAAAAGAAGGTAACCTAGCAACTAGAAAAGAGACATTAATAGACGCCAGACGTCTAGGTGAACTCTCACCAATTCTCGGTGCCAGTTGCCCGCCTTTACCGACATCTTTCATATCCCCGAACCTAACCAAACCGTTCCTTCCAGCAACTTCAACACCAAAGGTTGCAGATATCCTAAAGGAGTTTGAGATACCTTGTCCTGTCTCTCTGCTTCCTCCCTCTCCAAGGCCAGGCGGCAGGGAATATCGGACGGTAGAGTTCCGAGACGCGGCCACGCAGACCTCAGAGTCGAATCAAGTGAGGACAACAGTGCGGAGCGTCGGAACGCAAGCCAAGCCTCGGGGTAGAGGAAACAAGAGAAGAAACTCGAATAGAAACAAAGAGAATAATTTATGTTATAATTGCCACAAATGCTCAAAATGTGGAAGGTGTTAAAAATGTTAATTAATTAAGAATAAAAAGTTTAATGTAAACTCAGCCCTAATTTCTTTAGCGAATCCCACACATTAGAATAGGAAAGCGTCTAAACAAATCAGCGAGCGAAATAATTTGCGAGCGACAAAACGATAGAGAAATATTCCTAAAGTCTCCGACGACCCTGATGAGGTAGGGAGGGACGTCAAACCTCACTAACGCCCTTCCTATCACCTCCCAGGGGAGGGTGTTGAAGGCGTTGACAACGTAGAACGACACTCCCAACACCACTCCCCCCTCCTCAATCTCGGCCACCGCGCGGGAGAGCACGCGCCTGATCGCGTCCACGGTTGACCTCCCCGCACGGAAGCCGAATTGGTCGTCGGAGAGACCTCTTCCCTCACCCCGGGACAGATGCTGGACGAGGCGCGCGGCAATAATCCTTTCAAAGATCTTGCCCGCCTCGTCCAGCAAGCACACGGGCCTGTACGCGGACGGGGAATCCGCGGGCTTACCCGCCTTTGGCAGGAGGACCAGGCTGGCCTCCTTCCATCTTCTGGGGAACCGGCCGGTGCACAGGCATGCGGTAAAAACTTCCCGCATCCATCCGGCCAGTTCCCCCGCGGCCAAGGTCCAGACCTCGCCTGGGATTCCGTCGGGGCCAGGGGCCTTTCGCCTCTTGACCCCGCGGATAGCCCTCGCCACCTCCTCCCCACTGACCCCCAGGTCCTCTCTCCATTCCGGAACTCTTATCTCCGGAAAGAGGACCTCTCCTCCTCTGTCGACGGGGAAAAGTGTATCCACCACCCCGCCGACAAATTGGGGGGCCAGTGTTTCCGTGAGCGGGGGCGTTCATGGCTTGAGCCTGTCCATGACAAGCTTATACGGACGCCCCCACGGATCCTCCGTTACCGTGGCGAGGAGCTCCTCCCAGGCCTTCTTCTTGGCCGCGAAGATGGCACGGGAGAGTTCCTGGCGGGCAGCACGCCAGGCCTCCCCCGCCTCCCTCTCGCCGAGGGCACCGCGCCCAGCGCGGGCCCTCAGCCACCGCCGGCACGCGTGGACGGACGAGCGCCGAAGCTCGGCGATCTCGTCCGTCCACCAATAGGCGGCTCGTCGGGGGGGAATGTTGCGGACGCGGGGCATCGCCACGTCGCACGCTCGCGACGCGGACTCCACCAATCGATCCGCCTCCGCGTCCACATCCACCTCCCCGGTCCCCTCGGCAAGGGCGTCGCCCTCCGCCCTTATGGGAAGTCCGCCTGCACTCCCACGCTTTGTCCGGAAACGTGCGATTGGGCATCCTCTCGCTCGGTCGGGATGTTCTGCCTCTCGTGGACGTGTTCCATGGCCCGTGTCGTCGCGGTAGCGGTCACGTTGCCGTTGCTGAACTCCAGCATGATCCTGAAAGGCTGGTTCGATCGACGCTGAGCGGATACCGCAAAACTGACATTCGCGACCGTCTCGATATCGTCCGGGTCACGTACCTCTACGTTGCGCATGAATGTTACCTCCCGGCCGCGTTCCGTCTCGCACCGTCCGATCTCCTCGATGGCCTCGAGATTAGCCTGGTAATCGGCATATTCCGTGGCTTCGTCGCACTCCTCGATTTCCGGCAGAGTCGCGATGTACTCTTCAATCGCTTCGAGCGTCTGCAAGTTCTGACGCATATTTCGCTCTCGTCGTCGGTAGTCGCGTAACCATTGAGTCCGGGCCCCTCGCTGTGCACGTATCCTGCCGCTTGGTCCCGACATCCTCGCTTCTCTCGCTCGAAAACACTCTCCCGTCTCTGGATATTGCAACAGGTGTCGTCTCTTTTCCAGCTCGTGACTGTTTCGTGCTGGCAGGTCTGCCACACTCACCGCGCCGCCATCTCTCCTCGTCGCGTCGCGCGCCGGGCTGGTTCCCATTGAACGGCGCGCTCCTATCGGCTGTCGTTATTCTCGCTCGTGACTGGCTCTCCGCCATCTTTCTTTTCCTCGTCTTCGCGTTTTCGCGCGAATTTCGTATCTCCGGGCTCGCTCTACCTCTCTCCTCGTCTCTCGTATACCAGAATCTTACTTTCTTTTCTTCGCTTGGCTTTCCGCGAATATGTAACCTTTCTCGCGTCTGTACATCCTCTCGCGATCTTTCGAACAGGTTTATGCTCACATCCGCTAATGGGTTATTTTCCTCATCAATTTTATCAATTTGCGCTGTCTCGCCGCTTCCTTGAGGCTTGCCATTATTTTCTCCGCGTACGTTTGCATTCCTCCTGCTCTTATTCGCCATATCGGATTGCTCTGCGCTCCCCGTCATTTCTGACATTCTTATATTATTTTCAGGTATCATCACCATTGGTATATCCTCATTATCGGTAAGTATCAATTCCTCCGCTTTTATTTCTACTAATCCTTTTCTTTCTTTTTTCAGGTCTCCGTGGGATTCGTCGTTGGAAACCTCGTTTTCCTCACTTTCTGACGTGGTTTTTATGACGCTCAACCATCTGACGTCGCTGCTACTGCTTCGTATGCTTATCACGTCGTTTTCTTCTTGGCTAGTATCTAATATCTCTATCGGTCTTTCTGCGGTTGGTTGTGATTCGACCTGATCGATATCACTCAAACTGATTATTTTATCTCTATTTTCTTCTCGATCGGCTGATATCTCACGCCGCTCTGACTCCCCGTCATTCGCTCCATTGTCAACGTATCGACTTTCGGAGTCAGCTTCACGGAAGACTCTCTCTTGTTCCCGTCTCCATGGATCCTCGTTCATCTCCTCTCCGTCATCATCCATACTTTCGGAGGTTCGATGTCCTGCTTCATCATCTCGGTCATCTCTCTCCTCGTCATCGTTCACAGGGTGATCGATCTCTTCCTCGTCGATGGACTCCCCCCCGTCTTCGCTGGAATCTTCGGGTTGGGACTCTTCTCGGAGTTGCGCGTCGCGATGCGGTTTTAAGTTTCGCGCATTCGCGGCACATACTACCTGGCCGTCCATCTTCTCAATTAGGTAAGCGTTTGGTCTGATTATGCTCCTTATCCGGTACGGACCTTCGTATACCGGGTACAGCTTGCCTATACGCTCTTTACTCGCGTCGGACAATCGATGCTGTTTCACCCAGACGATTTGTCCCACGTGATACTCTGCCGTCCCGTGCTTATCGGCTTGTATCTTTCTCTTTCTTGCTGCTTGCTCGAGTCGTTGCTTGGCTCCTTCGATCTTCTGCTCCCACGTTACATCGTTATTCTCAAGTGGGATAAACGCAGAATTTATGGTCGACAAATGCCCATTTTCGCCATCATGAAGCTCGCTTGGTGTGTACCCGGTCGACGAGTGAGTCGTTTTGTTCAACACTCTTTCCGCCCGGTGTACAATTCTACTCCACGCTAGGTGTCTATGGCTACTATACGCGCGCATGATTCTACCTAATTCGCGCATTACTCTCTCCACTGGATTTGATTGTGGATTATATGGCGTTGTTCTACGTATTTCGAATCCTTTGTTAAACGCAAATCTTTCCCATCGTCGGGTTAAGAATTGTCCCGCGTTATCTGTCAAAATCGTTTTCGGTACTCCTATTTCCGCGAAGAATTCGCTCTCTAATTTGTCTATGATCGTATCTAAACTCTGATCTGGTATCGGATATAACTTTACATACTTAGAAAATTGGTCCATGATTACCAATACATATTTAAATCCTTGTTCTGTTCGGGGTAACGGTCCAAACAAGTCTACCGATAATGTATCTTCCGGTGCATCGGGAAGCTGGTAATATTGCGTACCTACTACCGCTCTTGTATAAAACTTCGTCGCTTGACATGTTACGCATGAGGCTACAACGTCTCGCGCTATTCTCGCGAAATTATACCCGTGAAAATATCGTCTCATAAAGTCTAACACTTTGTCAGTTTCAAAGTGTATAAGAAGTTCGTGTGCTAACTTTGTTATCCTCCACGTAATTTTTCGCGGTAATACAATCCTATCTCCATCAGGATATCTAACTCGCTTAATCCCCTCTCTCTCATAGATTTCGTTCGGATTATCGATTGCCGCTTGTTGCAATCTTTCGTCTGCCTGTTGCGCGATTTTAATAATTTTAACCCAGTTCATCGTATTCGCGCCCTGATATGCAATTTGAATTATCGCAATTTGTTTCTCATCAGGTGAGACTAACTTCTGTCGGGAAAGTGTGTCAGCAATGTTATTCTCTTTTCCCGGTAAATGATGTATTTCTAACTCAAATTCTTGTAGAAACGCGAACCATCTCGCGATTCTACCATTGTTCTGTACGCATGTGCTCAAAAATTTCAAAGCTTGGTGATCGATGTGAACACGGATATGACGCCCTAACAGTAGCGTATGCCATTTTCTTAACGCCCATACGAGCGCTAGGCATTCCAACTCTGTTATAGTATAATTTAATTCTGCGCCTTTTAAACTTCTGCTCGCATATGCTACGGTCTCTTTCTCTTCTGATCCTTCCTTATATTGATACAATCTAGCTCCTAATCCAGTTATAGCTGCATCAACAAAGATTCCGAATCTATATCCTTTTCTAATCAAGTATAAGTCTGGTGCTTCTTGAAGTGCTGTCTTTATCTCATTGAACGCACTCTGATGCTCATTGGTCCAGGTGAATTTCTGGCCCTTTTTTAATAAGCCTTCGAGTAGTCTTGTTAATCTAGCTAAGTTCTTAATAAATCGTCTGTCCCAGTTAACTAATCCTAGGAACGATTAAACGTCTTTCTTTCTACGTGGTTTTTCAAAACTTGCTACCGTGGCTCTAGTCTCCTCATTTATCTCGGCTTTTATTTTACTAAACGCATGTCCTAAGAATTTTATTTCCTCTCTTAAGAACTCGCGTTTGTCTCTATTTAACTTGAAACCTACTGCTTCTAATTTTGTAAGGACTAAGTCTAAGTGATACAAATGTTTCTCTAATGTCTCTGATGAAATCAAGACATCATCTAGATAGATTGTTGTAAAGTCGTTGACACTTAGAGCATTGTCCATTGCTCTTGTGAATGACGCTCCTGCTGTCTTTAAGCCAAATGGCATACGTTTGAAAACGTATGTGTGTCCATCAAATAAGAATCCTGTGAATTGTTGAGAATTCACTTCTAATGGTATCTGTTAAAATGCGTTAGTAATATCCAATGTTGTAAAGAATTTCTTCTTGCCTACTCGTCTGAATACTTCTTCTATCGTCGGAGGTTGTGCATGGTCATTCGTCATGTGTTTGTTCAATTCTCGAGCATCGAGACACAAACAAATATCTCCATTTTTCTTTATCATCACGACCAACGGATTGACATATTGAGTGGCTCTCTTCGAAACTATACCTTTTCGTTCCAACTCTTTTATGTAATCTCTTACTCTGTCCATATGAATCTCTGGAATCGGGTAAGTTTTCTTCTTAAATGGCTTATTTAAATTCATCTCAATTTTATGCTGATAATGACTAACTTTGCCTATCTTGCCATCAAACATTTTCTCATGTTTGTCTAAGATTTCTTGCAACTTAATTTCTGCTTTATCCCTTCTAATTATATGGATCGCAATCTCTGGATCCATAGCTTTCCGAAACTTTATGTCAATTTCCTCGTCGCATGCTAACTGCATTCTATATTTGACAAGAAAATCTATCCCAAGTACTACGTCATACGCTAAGTTTTCGACAATAAAAAATTCATGTCAATATTTTTCCTCCTTGTATCTGAATATTAATCGCGCTTTACTCGCGACTGTTGATCCTCTCTCCGCAAATGCTCCTCTCAGTCTGAATCTTTTAATTGGTAATACTTCCATCGGAACTCCATTTTCTTCCAATTGTTTATGAAAGTTTCTCGTTATTGCTGTAATCTGTGCACCTGTCTATTAACGCTTTAGTGGTGCACACTCCAAACTTCATCTCAATCATAGGCACATCTGCCTCTTTTAGATTCTTAGACTGGGCTTCTTCCATATCTTGATCTAGATCTTGTATTATCTCTTTTGTCCGTATTATATTGATCGGATTTTGATCTTCAGATTTCTTCATAGCTTTTGTTAACGCACAGCAGTTCTTCTCCGTCTCATCTGACGTTGTACTTACTGCGTCTTCGTTGATTTTTCCTTCATTTTTCGCCGTAATTGCCGCTACCTTTCTTCCGCGGTCCTCTGGCTTATCCTGTTTTTTGTATCTGTATTCATGTTTATCATACTCTCGTTTTTTCCAATCATCTCGTTCTCGAGTGTATCTTGTAACTTTTGCCTTGCCGTCCGCGTCATCGCTATCAGGCATCTCCACAATATATATTCCATCTTTTCGTTTAGCCTTTGGCGACTCCGTTTTTCGCCATCCTTTCGACTTGTTGAAGGACGAGTAATTCGCCCTGTCCTTCCTGACGAAATTGTTAAAACGATTATCGCTGTATTTGGCATTTACGTTATATCGATTGGCATTTTTATCTTCCTTACCTTGACTTATATTTGGACGACTTTGTGGCTTTTCGTGCGATCTTCGCGCATCTGAGCGCAATTTTCGCGTCTCTCTCTCATTTTCAATGGTGTCTAACATCGTTATCATATCATTAACGTTTCTTACTACTGATGGCCTTAATTCACGGGCTACATCTGAATCAAAATGTTCCCTAATTGTCTGAACAATTTCTTCGTCTAACATAGGTGGAATTAGCGTCTTAGCTTGTCGTGATAAATTCAACGCGTAATCTGTCATTGAACTTTCTCCCGGTTTGAATTTACCGAAATATATTCTATGTCTAAATCTCATCTGTGCTTGGCAACTCCAAAAATGTTGTTTAAATAAATCCTTCATATCATCTATATTATCTGCTATCTGGAGCTCGTGCCATTGACTAGCCGCTCCTTTCATACATCTACCAAAGTAAAATAACTGTTCGTCTTTGATGACGCATTCGTATTTTGCTAACTTTTCAAATTTTTCAATAAATCTAATAGGATTCTGTTTGTCGGTTTTTCCGCTATATGTAATCTCATCAAATGGATTTTTAATCCATCCTCCTCTCGGAAGTCTTGCTTGCATCGGGACTACCTGTAACGCTGTCTCTGTCGCTCTCTCGCCGCTGTACGGTCGTTCGTCTATGTTTTGCACGTCGAAGCTATTCGGCGGTAGACCGCGATCCGTATTCTTTGACGCGACGGATTCGCGACGCTCCCGTACTTCTTTCCTCAGCAACTCCAATTCGTTAGATAATAATTGTATATGATCGAGCATGTTTTCTCTCTTCGTCAAATGCATCGTCTCTTTTGCGCTCGCGACTCAAATTTATGGCATGGAAGTTTCCTTGATTACCGACATCTAATAAATTCTCATCTTGCGTTCCTCTTGGTAACGCAAATGCATTTTCTTCTTCCCCTCGGACATCTGTACGCGACGCGCTTTGCGATCGCGTGTGTCGCTATCGGGCTTCTACCCACGGTCGCCATTCTGCCGACTCGTGGTACGCTGTTTCCTCTAACTCGGCTACCTCTTTTAGCAGGCATTCGCCTCTTCGGATAACCAGATATCTATTCTATCGATGCTATTTTTTCTATCTATACGTAATATTAATGTGACTATATCGCTAATCTTTATTTCAACTTTTACTAAAAAAAATTTTTTATATATCGTTCGCACGTCGAATTACGCGATTTTATATATCCTATGTAATATCTCGGATTCGCGCTTTCTAAACACGCACGTTTCTTGATAACGTCTAAATTAACTCTTATTTTTATACGATTTTCGTCACTATTGCTAAATTTTTACCGCTTGCAGGTTTCTCGAAACGTGAGAACGTGACAGGTGTTAAATTTCTTTTATTCGGTATTTCGTTATGCGTAAACGAACAATTAGGCTAATACACGTCCTGTCACGGTCGCCAGAAATGACAATGAATGGAAGAACGTGACAGACGCTTTATGTGCAATCTTCTATTCCGCTTTACGTAGGCATACAATTAGGCTGGTACACGTCCTGTCACGGTCGCCAGAAATGACAATGAATGGAAGAACGTGACAGACGGTTCAATTCTACTTCTATTCTTTACGACTCTACTCCACGTAAGCGTACAGTGCACGTCCTGTCACGGTCGCCAGAAATTCGTGATTTCTAGAAATCGCGCGTTTAATCGATAGTTAACCGTAATTAGCTTTTTTCATTGATCTCGCACGTGAAAACCAGAGCGAATTGGCCACCGCACTGACCGTGTTGGTTTTCTCGATGACCTGCAGATTCTCGTGCGTGTTTGTACACCTACGCTTCGCGTTTCACCGTATCTATAGGGCTGTGACCGAACGTTCGACCTGACCCTGCACCATCCTATGGTAAGGTTACTACCTATTTCTCGCTATGTGTTATTTAGGTACCCTTGTAACCGGACAGCTATAACACTTCCAAACCTGACCGAAGGTAAGCTAACCCTGAACAATTTATATAGTTAATTTAGGCGCTTTACGTCGGGCGGAAGGCTATTTACCACATTTAACTCGATAATATTCGAACTTCGCAAATTTATCGGTCGCCACTCGGTTTTACCATTACCCGCCGAGAAGGTAAGTAAATCGACAGACCTTTCGTCGTCTTGAATTAATCTCTGCTTTTTATGTTTCAGGAACACCCCGGATGCTGGCTGGACCCCGCTGACCACTGGATCGCCGGAACGTCGCTGGATCGCCGCCGTCGTCGATGGATCGCCTCCACCAATGGATCGCCGCCGTCGCTGGATCGCCGGAACGTCGTTGGACAGGGATTTATAACGGTCGCCGTATCAACCAATAGGATTCCAGGAAAGTATAACACAGGAGATCAATAACTTTCACAAGCGCTATGCTCTGCTTTTAACACTGAATTTATTCTGTTTCAGGTTACACAAAATGGCCGTGTGCATTCGCACTCACAAAATGGCCGCGCGACGCCATCTTGGCATGACTAGCATTTCGCGTAGATTCTACGTCGTACGCAATGTTAATTATTCGCAAACGCGATTATTTATTGTTCTCTTGTCGGTTTTAACAATTAATGATGTCGGCGCGCGTATCGATCGCGGATTACGACCGGTTTTCATGGAACTGCTTAAGTTCTCCCAATCGGTTATCGTCGCGTGGTTCTATCGATCGCCACTCGAATCTGTTAATGTTCACGACTGAGAATTAACGGCTCGCGTTAACAATTACAAATGTTCACTCGTATGCGACATAGCACGTCGCTCGCGGGTTATCTCCGATTTTCATGAGATATCTCTTACAATGGACACGTACGTTGAGACTCTCTCGGATGATCGTCCCGTTTTCGGAATTAACCGAATTATTCAATTTGCGTTGACGATTAACGACTTTACGCACTCGGCGGTATCACTCGCCTCGCACTATGTGACCTCGGTTGACCTTGAGCCTCACGGCAGACACGCACGTTACGAGAGCTCCCGAGCTAAAGTTAATCAGTATTTTGATTGTTAATTTCGGTTATCAATAACCTTTTGCGTTAATTAACACGATTTTAACCACTAACGGGATAACGCGTCGCTCGCGGTTAATCTCGGTTTTAATGAGCCACTTGCTCCCGGAAAAGACCTTATCTGCGATTATATTTGCGTATCACCGTTTAATCACTCGCGCTAATTATAACGACTTTTGTTAATTAGCGGGATTACGCTCCGCTAGCGGGTTAACACCGGTTTTAAAAGAGCCTCGTGCGACACGTCCGCACGCCACGAGAGCTCCCGGAGAAAGACCCTTATTTACGATTATACTTGCGTATCACCGTATAATTATTCGCGTTAACTAGAACGACTTTTAACACTTTGCGGGATTACGCTCCGCCAGCTGGTTAACACCGGTTTTAGATGAGCCTCGCACGACACGTCCGCACGATACGAGAGCTCCCGGGGAAAGACCTCGAGTCCTGCTCCGTAACGGCGCAAGCAAGACCACGCGCAAGCGCAGTGTTGTCAGACATCCCTCCTGGCTGACGCAATCTATCCTGCTCGCGTCGTCACGCACGCGAAAACAGCGTGATATGGAAAATTCCGGAACGCTCACTATTTATTTGACGCGCAATAACCGATCTAATCGATAATTCCCGAATTTTCCATTTACAATGTCCGTCCATCGAAATACGGTGATTATGCATAAACGCTTGCAAACTTTCACGCAAACGCCTATTTCGCGCTCGCCTGTCAACTCTACGGTCGCATACAACCGATTGTGCACGCCGGTGCATCAGAGACCGGTTTTTCGCATCGCGCATGCGCCGACGCATATCTCGCGATGCAACGGCTCTATCGCGACGCAAAAGTCTCCGTCGTGTTTCCCGATGTCGATTTGGCCGGAAATGACTAATTTTTCATCGACTTCGCTGTTCTACGGCCGATATCGCCCGAAAATGTCCCTAGGGACCTGATCGGACCAATCACGTCACGGAATGCTCGGGAAAGACGTCGTTGACCCATTTCCAGATCTGGCCGTCAGATTTTGCTGGAAATGCCCTAAATTTGCGTAATATTACACGATTATCGCTCCGAGTCGCTTATCGCTCGAAACGACCAATCAGATGGCGAGTTCGCCTATCTCCGTTGTTCGGCCACCGAGAGCGTTCGTTTTTCCTTTATTCGGCCATCTTTGATCCCTCTTGACCGACCTGATACCGAAACTCGCGTTCATTCGCGAAAATCTCGAAATTCGCCTTCCGGACACCGGATTGGCCGAAATCGCTTCCCGGTCTTCCCGGATCGCGTTTCCAACGAATCCACGCTATTTTGTTTAGTCTTATGCCAATTTGATCATTATTGGCCCACGGAATCTTTAAATGCCGTTATTTGTGATTTTCAGCGGTATCGGCAAGCTGGCTAAACTTTGATTGGCCAAAATTGCTCTACGGACTCTCTGGGCGGTTTCGACAATGAATTTACGTTAATTCAATATTAATCAACTTAACTCGGCCATCGCTGGGCCGCCAAACCATTTAATTGCGTTAAATTTGAATTTTCGCGACAAGCAACATGGATCGTTCTCCGATTGGCTGTTTCGCCTAACTCTTACCATCCTTATCTTTTCGCGGTTTTCTGCACACGTATGCCTCGTGCACCTGAAAAGAACTTAATCTATGCGCAAATCTCTTCATTTGTTCCGCTTACTGTCCGTTTACTCGCGGAATCGGATCGATCGAATGTACTCATTTTTTTATGATACGCAAAGTCTTTATTCTTACGTCTAAGTACATTTCGGGCAAATGTTTTGTAATGCGCTCCTACTCTATGACCTAATACTTTAATAACATGAATCCGCTGGGACGGGGGTACATACTCGTGGCTAACAAAATAAGAAAATAACTTATCGATATATATAAAACTACTCTAACGGGATTTTTGGAGGGCTTTGGGCGGCGTCCTCTTGCTCTACGATGAACTCGCCGTCCGCGCTCAGCCTGAGGGTGAGTGGCTGGTCCTGGCGTGGCTGATCCGTCACCCGTTGAAGCACGACCCTGGGGCCCTGCGACGACTCCTGGCGAATCTCCGTCTGGCCCGGTGTCGTCTGGCTGGCTCCTCCGCTCGCCCGTTGGTCCATCTGAGACGGTGCAGTCGGCGTCTCTCCCGTCGGCTGCACCCTAACCAGGCGGAAAGTAATTTTCTCACGACTCACTGTTTCTAAATTCGTTTTTATCAACGGTCGCGTTTAACCGTGTCTACCGAGAAGGTAAGTATATTGTCCACAGACCTTTCGTAGATTGATTTTGAATTAATTCTGCTTTTCTCTGTTTCAGGTTCCCCTCGGATGCCGGATGGACCCCGCTGCCCACTGGATCGCCGCCGCCGCTGGATCGCCGCCGCCGCTGGATCGCCGCCGCCTCTGGAACGCCGTCGCCGCTGGATCGCCGGATCGTCGCTGGACAGGAATTTCAAGGACCCCGTGTCAACCGATTTATTTTCAGGGAAGTATTTCACAGGAAAAAAACTTTATATTCACAGACACTTTGCTCTGCTTTTAACACTGAATTTATTTCTATTTCAGATTACACACAATATGGATACGCGTTAGCGCTCACAAAATGGCCGCCCGTTGCCACGTAGGCTGGCCGGATATACGCGCCGGCTAATAGTCGTACGCTGGAATGTTACTAATTATCAATGCGATTATAACTCGTGGTTCGTCGCAACTCGCTAACGCAAATTAATGTTCGCGCACGTCGATATCCGCTCAAAATTGTCGCGCGTAATTATCGATCGCCGCACTACTCCGATTTCACATACGCGTGAATCGTCGTTAATTACTGTTCTCAAATGTTCGAATAAAGATGTTGTTAATTATTACAACTCGCGTTATCTCGATTCGCGGTTGTTCACTCGTTAGCGATATCACGCCTCGCTCGCGGGTTATCTCCGGTTTTATAATAGAGAGACACTAGCACGTCCGCACGCTAGGACTCTCCCGGATAGAAGACCCAGATCTCTGCTCCGTAACCCTCGTCGGAGCCGTTCGCGTCTGCGCGTCCGTATCTCCTACTCCGGAGCACTCGCATTCCGCAGTCCGTTTCGCGTAAACATTCCGGAGCACTCGCATTTCACAGTCCGTTTCGCGTAAACATGTTTTCGGAGCTATCCCTACTCCGAAGCTCTCGCATTCCGATGTCCGTTTCACGAAAACATGTTTGTCGGAGCGCTCGCATTCCAATGATACAAAAAGTTGTTTTCGTTGAAAGTTTCCAGCTCGCTGCTCGTTTCCTGCGTTCTGGAAGCTTTCATGTAGAGATATAAATTTTCGATATGCCATATATCGCTTACATTACTTGTTCATGATTAATATTTCATCCGTGCTTCCATGTTACAATTATCTACTAATAAACGGATTACGCTATACATACATCTATGTTGAAATTACGCTTTCTTTGTAGCGCGCACAAATCTCGAAGAGCGACTCCGCGATGAACTTGCAATATTACTCTACGCTTTGCTCGTGTATCTTTATGCTCTCTTTTAATCCAATTTATTGATTATCGATCTGTCGCATCGAATTCTGTGCGTGCTGCACGCATTCCTAAATCGCTGGCATGGTGACATGTCTCGCGCCTGCCCGAGTGTTCCTCGCATGATCGAGCGTACGCGTGGGATTGGCGCAAAAAGTTAGCTGCGCGCCCTTATTATTTGATTTTGACTGACATCATTGAGTCTTTTATGCTTCTACCGATCACGCGAATGGATTATTATCATTCGCTGTGATCTTTGATCCGCGCGCACGTAACTTCCTACGCGCAACCTCGCTGACCGTCCCGTCGGTCGGATAGTGTACCCGGGTTACCCCCGTGCCTTCTGGACACCTCGGTTCCAAGGATAAGACCGCGCATTGAATTTGGCGTGCGCCCACCGGATGACCCTGGGCCCTCCTCAGGGACGTTCATAGAATCCCTCTCAAGGCGTTTCTCGAGTCGCCGTTTGAATTAATAAGCCGCGCAAGGAATTTGGTGCGCGCACTTCCGGTCAAGTGAATCTCGCTTCCGGTCTTCAGACATGGCGTGCAACCCGTTTGGCACGCCGAATCGTACCCTTTTACTCTGCGTTAAGAATTTGCTGCGCGCCGCCGATCACGCGTCGCGGGTCGATAGCTTGTCGCTTAATGCAACGCGCTCTCTTGTTCTCGAACGCGGTCGCGTCTCTCAATTATTGTATCTCGGAATCTATCTTACTGTTGATCGTTTCTCGCGTTCGCACTTCTGTCACACTTATATCTATCATGCATGGAAGCAGGGAAATTTCGGATATTACTTCTTTTTTGAAAATCATCTTTTATTTTATTTGGCACGTATAATCTTTTATGCACGCTGGCCCTTGACATCAGAGCGTGTCGTCTTTTCCGCGCTGTCAAAATAAATCATATGGGAAAATATTTATTAATTTCGACAACGATTGGCTAGCTAAAAGATGTTAATTAAAATTTAGAATTTATTGCGAAAAATATTACCCCAGCCAGGGTTTGAACCTGGAACCTCCCGCTCTCCGTGCAGGCGTCGTCCCAATTCGACCACTGAGACATGTGGTAATATTTATCGCAATAACAAACTTATATACCTATCTTATTATTAGTTCCAACATTAGAAAACTGCGCGCCGACTTGGTTTGTCAGACTTTCAACACAGCTCCTGTTGGAGTATATCCCCCCCCTTCCCCTTAGTTAAATTGATTCGATTAAACTAATGTTAACATCATTTTTTAGGTCGATGATGTGTAATAAACAGAAAATAATGGTATATTCCGCCAATAATTGATTAACGAGAAAATATTTATTAATTTCGACAACGATTGGCTAGCTAAAAGATGTTAATTAAAATTTAGAATTTATTGCGAAAAATATTACCCCAGCCAGGGTTTGAACCTGGAACCTCCCGCTCTCCGTGCAGGCGTCGTCCCAATTCGACCACTGAGGCATGTGGAAATATTTATCGCAATAACAAACTTATATACCTATCTTATTATTAGTTCCAACATTAGAAAACTGCGCGCCGACTTGGTTTGTCAGACTTTCAACACAGCTCCTGTTGGAGTATATCCCCTCCCTTCCCCTTAGTTAAATTGATTCGATTAAACTAATGTTAACATCATTTTTTAGGTCGATGATGTGTAATAAACAGAAAATAATGGTATATTCCGCCAATTATATTTTTCGCAATAAATTCTAAATTTTAATTAACATCTTTTAGCTAGCCAATCGTTGTCGAAATTAATAAATATTTTCTCGTTAATCAATTATTGGCGGAATATACCATTATTTTCTGTTTATTACACATCATCGACCTAAAAAATGATGTTAACATTAGTTTAATCGAATCAATTTAACTAAGGGGAAGGGAGGGGATATACTCCAACAGGAGCTGTGTTGAAAGTCTGACAAACCAAGTCGGCGCGCAGTTTTCTAATGTTGGAACTAATAATAAGATAGGTATATAAGTTTGTTATTGCGATAAATATTACCACATGCCTCAGTGGTCGAATTGGGACGACGCCTGCACGGAGAGCGGGAGGTTCCAGGTTCAAACCCTGGCTGGGGTAATATTTTTCGCAATAAATTCTAAATTTTAATTAACATCTTTTAGCTAGCCAATCGTTGTCGAAATTAATAAATATTTTCTCGTTAATCAATTATTGGCGGAATATACCATTATTTTCTGTAAATCATATGGCATATCCACGGTACATTTCTATCATTATCAATAAAAAAAAATGCATCAAAACAAAATATGTGTATCTTAAACTGATTATCTTTATTCTTATATCTAGACGCATGTATTTTCGCACACACTTACAACTCATAGTAAACGCTTTTCCTATTCCTAATAATGACTTATAACTAATCGCGCTTATATCTATATATACATATGTGCGCTCGGGGACTAGGGATCACAAATCTCTGCTCGCGCTAGTGTCTTTTGGAGGGCATTGGGCGGCGTTCCTCTCCGCTTCCTTGGCGTCGCCCCGCTGCTGCTGGTCGGTGCTCCTCCCACCCCTCGGCTTGTCCACCTGTACCCGCTTCACGCGGACTTTCGGCTGCGCCGTTTGCTCTGCGACGACCCTTGGCTTCCCCGTAGGCTCGCTCGTTCTCGACTGCGACGTTGACCCTTCGGACGGAGGCGCTGAAACAGTTGACGGTTTCAACTTTACCACGACTCACTCTTACTATTGAACTTTCGGTCGCCACTCGGTTTTACCCGTACCCACCGAGAAGGATAAAGTATGAACTTTCGAAGTCCACTTTAATTTTCTCATTTTCTGTTACAATTTCCCTCAGGATGCCGGATGGACCCCGCTGCCCCTGGATCGCCGTCGTCGCTGGATCGCCGCCGTCGTTGGATCACCGCCGTCGCTGGATCGCCGGAACGTCGTGGACAGGGATTTACTGTTGGCCGCCGTCAACCAGTGGAATGACAGGGAAGGATAACACAGAAAAATAACTTTTTTTCACAGACACTGTGCTCTGCTTTTAACACTGAATTTATTCTGTTTCAGATTCAAACAAGATGGCTGTGCTGGATGGCACTTACAAAATGGCTGCTCGACGCCATGTTGGCTCGCCGATTGTACGCACCGACTATCACTCGATTTGCGATAGCAATTGTTCGCTCACGCACTAATCCTCTTTATCTCGTCGCGACTCGTTACTCTGAACGGTTTAAGCGCGCGTATCGATCGCAGATTTTCAATCGGTTTTACCGGAACTGGTTTAGCTCTCCCGATCGAGGTATCGTCGCGTTGTATTATCGGACGCCACTCCGTTTCACAATTGTTCACGACAGAGAGTGTTCGTTTAGCGTGATTACTAGCGATTATAGTGTTTTATACGACCTTGCACGTCGTACGTGGATTTTTCCGATTTTTTAGAGAGCCTCGTACGACACTTCCGTACATTACTGGTTCTCCCGGGAAAAGACCCTGATTTTACGTTGATGATATATTCTCGATATCACGCGTTAACACCTGATTTTCTACTTCACGGGTTTACGCGCCGCACGCGGGTTTTTCCGGTTTTAATAAGAGCTCTCACAATACGTCCGCACGCTGCGATTGCTCCCGGACAAAAGACCCTTTTTGCGATTTTATTCGCGTTATCACCTTATTAATTAACTCACGGGTTTACGCGCCGCACGCGGGTTAACCTCGGTTTTAATTGAGAGTCGATAGCACGTCCGTACGCTACGACTGCTCCCAGGCGAAAGACCTAGATGGCTGTTCCTTCTTTCTCACGATACGCTTATTGCGCCTGCGTAGTGGCCGCCCCACTACCGAATTCCGCATACCGATGCTTATTTCGCACAAACATGTTTGTCGGATATATCCCTACTAGGGGACCACCACATTCCAGAGCTCGCTCGAAAAAATTGTTTGTCGGTGGAAACCTCCAAGGTCTCAGGTATTCCTCGTCCCAAGATGCTTTCACCAACACTATATTCGATGTTACATTATATCGATCGTCGCTCGTTAAATTATTCGCGATTATCACGAAATATGGCGCTCATGCTCGCCCGTGTGCCATCGCCGCAGGGCGTTACAATTCATTCGTCCCGCCGCAAAATGGTCACGGTGTCCCGTCGATCGAGTCTCTGGACATTCACACTCAGACTCGGTATGCACAGGTGGGTCCCTCAGGACGTCCCACGTCTCACCCCTATGACGCTCGCTTCGGGCGTCGTCCACCCACCGATAACACTGGGCAGTCGGAACATGCAATTATAGCCCATAGTTACGCGTCTGGGGCAAACCCCTTTCAGATTGCTCCGGACCTCGGTGGCCTTGAGCTATGGTTCACGGATATCGGTGAGCCGACTTTGTGCTACTTTGCTCCCTCGTCGAACGTGTTCCCCGGGTGTCCCCAGGAATCGTTGACAGGCTATCGGTCGCGCCTCACGCTGTCTCCCGGATTTAGCGTGGCCACGTACGCGCTACCACGCGGGCCTGACATTCGTGTCTCGGGGCCTCGTCTGACTTCGATGAAATCAATAACGCGCGCAAAAATCGCTCGCCCGGCCAAGTACCGGTCGTCACGCGAACGCGTTTATTACGTCTCTTGTGCTCCCGTGAGCGTACAACACGCGGCGTTACTTTAAAACGATTCGCGCCTCTCGTGAATGCGGGGACATCACCCCCGGTTAAGGATGACGTCATCGGGTGTCCCCCTCAACTCCGTTGCTGACCCCGCTCTCGCGTTTCTGTCACCCGGACTCGCGTTCGCGGAGCTGTGAAAACCGTTTTCACTATTGTACGTCTTGCGCTCGCGTCAATTGCACTCGCACGCTGGGACATTGATTGTACACAGATTTCAGGTTATCTGGTTGCAACGGTAGTTTATTTTATTTTCTTTCGCCAGGAACATCTTTTCGCATGTCCCGGGCTGAACACACATGTACACTTACACCGCTACTCTGTTCGGAATTTTCGCGCATATCATCCACTATAGCTCGCTCGTTCACACTAGCATGCCAACTTATCATAGCCCTTATCGACTATTATCTCTATATCGCTTACCTACAGACTAGTTACTCGGAACGGATTATTTATTCCTATCGTGCCGTCCGATATTCACATAAACCAACTTTATTCAACTAACTTGTTTGAACACAATTAAATCTATCCTTAAATCTATTTTTCGCACGAGAGTTTACAATACAAACTTATTCTAGGTGGGTGAGGGTTACCCTCGTGCACGCGACAGGTGGGCAAGTGTTATGGCTCCCGCGATGGCTGCTCCTCCGGGCGCTCCCTCGGTTGCTCATCCGTCCGCATCCCCTGCTGCTCACTGTCGTGGCCGTTGCCGTGGACGCTCGATGTCCCTCCTCGCGACACTTTTGCGTCTCTGAGCTTCGGTACCAGTATCCGAGGCTCGGCCAGTACCTCCATCCCCAGGATGGCTGGCTTGCCGGGCTGCCTCGGTGCCTCCGTGGTTACCGGTGGTGACGGCTCGGCCGTACCTGCAAGCAACGGTTGCGTTAACCCTCGATTATTCAGTTATCTAATTTACCTATATATATACCGACCGTAGGGTAATCTTTCTTATTTGGTTAGCAATTCTCGTCTAATCGTACGTCGATTAGGTAGTTTTCCTTGATTCGATTATCTCTCACACCTAACTTGTCTAATCACCCGTCGGTAAGGTAGTTTTCCTTATTGCTATTATCTCTTGCAACTAACTTGTCTAATCACCCGTCGGTAAGGTAGTTTTCTTTACTTCTATTGTCTTTTATAGCTAACTTATCCGGACGGAAGGTGGATCTGCCACGACTCACTCGATAATGCTTTTACTAATTTATCGGTCGCCACTCGGTTTAACCGTTACCCACCGAGAAGGATAACTGATCAACAAACCTTTCGTAGTTGATTTCAATTCAAATTCTCCTTTTCTGTTTCAGGTTTCCTCTGGATGCTGAATGGATTCCGCTGCCCACTGGATCGTCGCCTCCGCTGGATCGCCGCCGTCAATAGATCGCCATCGTCGCTGGATCGTCGGAACGTCGTTGGACAGGGATTTGCAGGCCGCCGCATCAACCAATAGGATTTCAGGGAAGTATTGATATAGGAGATTGTTTATATTCACAAGCACTTTACTCTGCTTTTAACACTGAATTTATTCTGTTTTAGATTACACAATGTGATTCCACGCGATAGCGCTCACAAAATGGCCGCACGCCGCCATGTTGACGTAGCCCGTTATTCGCGTCGAATATTATCGCACGCAATGCGAATTGATCGTCGTCGCGATTACTAGTCGTTCACACGTCGCTTTTCGGTAATCGTGGAGTAACTTGTCGCGCGTATCGATCGTTGATTGTCGACCGGCTTATACGGAATTCTATGTAGTTCGACCAACCGATGAATCGTCGCGTTTTAAAAATCGATCGCTGACCAATCACGTAATTACTGAACAACTGTGGAACTTTTATTTCAGAATTTATTACAATGAATCGCGCTATTACACAACGACTTGTACGGATTTACGCGCCGCTCGCGGTACAATCTCGGTTTTAATGGTTATCTATTAACGCCGTTTACTCTCTTGCGGATTACGCGTCGCTCGCGGGTTAACCCCGGTTTTACTTAAGCGTCTATAGCACGTCCGCACGCTATGACTGCTTCCAGGCGAAAGACATTCTCTCCTGCGTCGGGCAGGCTTATATCGATTGTTCGGCGCCTGCGCATTTATGCTTGCTGTCACGCACGGCCGCGGTGAATCTATTGTTCGATTCGAAGATCCATGCGAAAACAGCGTGCCACAGAAGGTTCCAGATCGCTCGCTATTTATTTGCTGCGTAGTATAATTTTTTCTATAGTCTTTCTTTCTTTCGTTCTGGAATCTTCCGTTTACAAATACAATTATGGTCGTTACATTTATGCGCAGCGCTAACGATTATGCTAATGTTCCATCGATTTATATATTTCTTATTTAATAAACTGAGTTTTATTAATAACTATGTTTATGTTATTGCAAACCATTCCGTGCCTCCATATCCCTATTTCACTATAATAACGCATATTTGTACAACAAATGAGCCGCGCACGAAATTCGAGAACCTTTGGTCGGTTTTCATTGTAACTTTGCGTGAACGTATTACGAACATACCCGAGTATGTTAAATTTGGAAGATGCAACTTTCGACCTTTGCGCCTCGAATTAGGTGCGCGTCGCCTTCATCGCGACCCTACTCACACGGGGTGTTCCTCTCGGGTCCCCGCATGCTCCTAATTTGATCAACTTGACAATTGACCTTCGCGCAGGCATTTTATTGCGCACCGTCCGGATGTCGTCGGGACTGCCATAGGAGCGTTAGTTGCGCACCCTGAAAGGCGTAGGACATGTTTGTCCTTGAGAAATATCGTGCGCATGTTAGTTTTTGCGCGTGGACCCGATGGTCTCCGGATCGACATGGGTGTGTTCCTCGGGTGCTAGGGTACGCACCCCAGGTGCTATTTTACATCTAAATCTGTCGCGCAGCGATCGCACGGCGCACCGTGTGAACGCGGCTAACGTTCGTGACATGTAAAAAATAGGCGTCCGCTGTAACGCACTTTAATATCATGCTTATAGAGGCAAGGAAGAGTGTACTCATTGTCGGTTATCATGAATCGAAATCTTTATCAATTTGTTCATTCTTACCGTCAATCAATATCTATATCTACGCCCATCCGGTGTTATCGATCGAAGGAACAAAATCATTAAATGTTTTACCCTCAAATCTCTGCTCTCGCAAGGCAATTTATCGACTGCTCGCTCGCTCGAATTGTCGAACTCGGCTAACGTTTCCTGCATTATCGACCCGCGGTATCCGCTCTATTTATCTAGTGTGAGAGAGGAAAAGGAATTATCTCTCTATTTCTTTATTCGCTTATTCGCAATATAGGTCTTAACCTGAAGAATATAAAAAGACACTACGTTTAATAAACTACGTTTAATAATCTACTACATCTAATTTACTACAGATAATACGCCAGGACTAGGGATACAATAATCGCTCCTTAGGGGCTTTTGGTGGGCATTTGGGCGGCGTCCTCTTCTCCCTCCTCGTCGACGATGCCTCCCGCGTCGTTGCCCTTTGTCTCCCTGCTGCCGTCGTCCGGACGATCGACCCTCTTTAACATCACCTTGGGCCCCTCGTCCGTAGTCGTCCTCGACTGCTTGGCGACCCTTGGCGCGCTCTCCGCGTCCACTTTTTCCTCGTGCGACCTCCGGGGTGTCGGCGGTGCGCTGTTGGACGGTGCCGCAGCCGTCGGCTGCAAGCTAACCTCGATAATTCAACTAGTTAGTTTTGCACTTTTTACGTCGGGCGAAGGCTATTTTACCACTTATAACTTCATAAAATTCGAACTTCGCAAAATTATCGGTCGCCACTCGGTTTTACCATTACCCGCCGAGAAGGTAAGTAATTCGACAGACCTTTAGTTGTCTTGTACTAATTTCTCCTTTTTATGTTTCAGGTACTCCCAGGATGCCGGATGGACCCCGCTGACCACTGGATCGCCGCCGTCGCTGGATCGCCGCCGCCGTCGATGGATCGCCTTCACCAATGGATCGCCGTCGTCGCTGGATCGCCGGAACGTCGTTGGACAGGGATTTATAACGGTCGCCGTATCAACCAATAGGATTCCAGGAAAGTATAACACAGGAGATCAATAACTTTCACAAGCACTATGCTCTGCTTTTAACACTGAATTTATTCTGTTTCAGGTTACACAAAATGGCCGTGTGCACTCGCACTCACAAAATGGCCGCGCGACGCCATCTTGGCATGACTCGCACTTAGCGTAGATTTTACGTCTTACGCAATGTTAATTATTCGCAAACGCGACTATTTATTGTTCTCTGGTCGGATTTAACAATTAATAATGCTGGCTCGCGTATCGATCGCGGATTACGACCGGTTTTCATGGAACTGCACAAGTTCGCCCAATCGGGTATCGACGCGTGGTTTTATCGATTGCTGCTCGATTTTGTTACTGTTCACGACCGAGGATTAACGACTCGCGTTAACAATCACGAATGTTCACTCGTATGCGACATTGCACGTCGCTCGCGGGTTATCTCCGATTTTCATAAGAGATCTCGTATGGCGTATGCGTACTTCGAGACTATCTCGGATGACTATCCCGTTTTCGGTGTTAACCGATTTATTCGAATTCGCGTTGCACGAAACGACTTTATATGCTTGGCGGTATCACTCGCCGCGCACTAACTGATCTCGGTTGACCTTGAGCCTCACGGCACACACGCACGTTACGAGAGCTCCCGAGATAAAGTTAATCAATATAATGATTGCTTTCGGTAATTAATACCACTCGCGTTAACTATGAACGACTGCTAATTAGCGGGATAACGCTCCGCTCGCGGGTTAATCTCAGTTTTAGTATGAGCCTCACAGCACGTCCGCACGCCATGAGTGCTCCCGGGAGAAGATCTTATTTGCGTAATTACTCGCGTAATTATTTCTTGCGTTCACTACGAACGACTTACCACTCGCGTAATTAACATTGCTCGTTAATTATTCCGCGTTGCTAACTCGCGGGTTTACGCGCCGCTTGCGGGTTAACTCCGGTTTTACAACGAGCCTCACGGTACGTCCGTACGCCACGAGAGCTCCCGGAGAAAGACCAAGAGTCTCGCACCGCAGCGGCGCAAGCAAGACCGCGCGCAAGCGCAGTTTCGTCAGCCATCCCTCCTGGCTGACGCAATCGCCTCGCTCGCGTCGCTACGCACGCGAAAACAGCGTGTTATGGAAAATTCCGGAACGCTCGTTATTTATTTGACGCGCAATAGCTGATTTAATCAATAATTCCAGAATCTTCCATTTACAATGTTTGTACGATGGAACACGACAACTATGCATAAACATTCACAAATTTACATGCAAATGCCTATTTCGCGCTCGCCTGCCAATCCTACGGTCGCATATATCCGATCGTGACCCTAGATGCACCGGAGGCCTGTTTTTCGCATCGCGCATGCGCCGACGCCTATCTCGCGATGCAACGGCTCTACGGTGACGCGGAAGTCTCCGTCGTGTTTCCCGATGCCGATTTGGCCGGAAATGACCAATCTTGACCCGTTTCCCCGTTTCACGGCCGATATTGCCCGTAAATGTCCCTAGGGACTTAATTGGGCCAATCATGTCAAAGGATGCTCGGGAAAGACGTCGTTGGCTTATCTCCGGATCTGGCCGTTGGATTTTGCTGGAAATACGCTAAATCCGCATAACTCGATACGATTATCGCTCCGAGTCGCCCATCGCTCGAAACGACCAATCAGATGGCGAGTTCGCGTATTTCTGTCGCTCGACCAACGAGAGTGGTCCTTTCACTTTTATTCAGCCACCTTTGACCCCTCTTGACTGATTTGATTCCAAAATTCGCGTTTCTCCATGAAAACACCGAAAATCGCCATCCGGCCACCGGATTGGCTGAAATCGCTTCCCGGTCTTCCCGGATCGCGTTTGAAGTGAATTTACGCTATTTCAACTTGAGTTAAGCCAATTCGATCACTATTGGTCCGCGGAATCGTTAAATGGCGTTAATATCGATTTTCAGCGATATCGTCAAAGTGGATCATCTCTGATTGGCTGTTTCGCGAAACTCCTACGATCTTCGATCTTTCGCGGTTTTCTGCATATGTAGCCCTTGTGTACCTGAAAATAATCTTATCTAGGCGCGAATCTATTCATTTACTTCGATTATTGCCTATTTGTTCGCAGAATCGGATTTATCGAATGTACTAGGTTTTATGGCACACAACTTTTTATTCTTAAAACTAATCTGTACATTTTCGGTTCTTGCTCTTATTAAATATCCTTATAACTAATGACATGAGTCCGCTGGGACAGAGGGTACAGGAAAACACAAAAAAAGAGAAAATAATTCTCAGAGCTACTCTAATGGGTCTTGTGGAGGGCATTGGGCGGCGTCCTCTTGCTTCACGACGATCTCGCCGTCCGCGATCAGCCTGAGGGTATACGGATTGGGATGGCTGTTCCGTCACCCTCTCCAACACGACTCTGGGGCCGTCCGCTGACTCCCGGTGAACCTCTGCTTGGCCCGACGTCGCTTGACTGGCTCCTCCGCTCGCCCGCTGGTCCGATCGAGACGGTGCAGTCGGCGGCTCTCCCGTCGGCTGCAACCTGACCTGGTTTGTGGCATTGCTCTTAGTTCGTACAATCATTGTATGCAAACCTGACCTCAAAATCGTAAGGACAAATGCGGTTAGGTTAGCAAAAATTAATTTTTGTTTTTTGCGAATATCTCGGAAATTAACAGAGATAAAGGGTTGGTCAAGAGGACCAAAAGTGTTAAGCGCGTCGAAATCTATCGGAATAGGTAGATGGCAAAGCGAAAAAAATTTCTTTTTTCGCGAATATCTCGGAAACTAACAGAGGTAGAGGGTTGGTCAAGAGGACCAAAAGTGTTCAGCGCGTCGAAATCTATCGGAATAGGTAGATGGCGAAGCGAAAAAAAAATTTCTGTTTTCGCGAATATCTTGGAAACTAACAGAGATAGAGGGTTGGTCAAGAGGACCAAAAGTGTTCCGCGCGTCGAAATCTATTGGAATAGGTAGATGGCAAAGCGAAAAAAATTTTTTCTTTTTTCGCGAATATCTCGGAAACTAACAGAGATAGAGGGTTGGTCAAGAGGACCAAAAGTGTTCAGCGCGTCAAAATCTATCGGAATAGGTAGATGGCGAAACCCTGAGGGGTCGCGGGCGGCCTCCCGGGTGTCCCTAGGGTCTCCCGGAACCGTCCCCGATACGGGTTTTGCGGACCCGAGGTACCCGAGCACAGCAGCACCGTAATCTCCGTCGGCCGCGGGGCTGGCGGAGACCGGGGAGCCCTTTTCAGAACCCGCGAGGTAGGTGGCCTCTATAAAAGTCACCCGGCCAGTCGGGGCTGTGAAGATAGATAGATAGAAAAATATATTTTATTCCCCACTTCTGGGGTTAAAAGGGCGTTTTCCAGGGACGTTCCCAACCCTTTACAACTCCCACTCTTCTATCCATAACATTGGCGTTTTGTAGGGACGTACCCAACCCTTTACAAAAATTTACCCCTTCCTCAGCCCGACCTGGCCGTATGCGACATTGTACATCCTAATCCCCTCCCTCCCCTCCTCGGGATCCCTCCCCCTTCTCCACTTCTCCCTACCCACCCCCACAACCTCAACATTCCTCCGAGCATCCTCCTACCCCCATCACCTGGGCTGACGTCCCCTCCAATCTCTCATCCTTCTCCGCTCTGCTCCTCCGTTCCTCTCCTCCTTATGCTCAGCTGTCTCTCCCTCCTCTCCTCCCTCACAACATCTCAACCAGGGGCTGGCTCCGTCATCCTTTCTCCGCAATCCCATCTCTCTTTCCGCTCTCCTTCACCGGTCTCTGTCTCTCTCCTCCTACTCTGTACAAAAATAAAAGTTTTATACCATGTCCCCTTGCAGTCCCCATACCATAATCCCCTCCCATCCCCATCCCTTCCTGTCCGCTTCCCACCCCCTGACCTCTATCCACCGCCAGCTTTCCCAACCCCAAACCTCCTTCTCCTCTCCTCCAACACCTTTTCTTCACTGCATCTTATCCGCTCCATGCCCCCTGTCCTATTCTCCTTTCTGCCCCAACCCTTCTCCATGCTCCGTCTCAGCCTCTCCTCCTACACCTCATACCACCTTCCGTCTTCCTCGTCCCGCTCTACCTCCCTTCCGTCTATCCATATTCTCTTGTTTGTTGTTCTCACTCTCCTCCCCTTACTCCTTTCCTTGTACGCCTTATCCATTATTCTCCACCTCATTTTTCTTTCTTCCCTCGTCAAGTACTCGTCCACCCTCACATTCCACCTGCCCCTTATTTCCCCCCCTCTATCCAGCAATATCTCCTTATCCTCTTCATCCTCCAGCTCTACTATTAATACCATTCCCTCTTCTCCCTTCCTCTCTATTACTTCTCTCGTCCTGCCGCTACCACCCAGCTCCGTTCTTATTATCCTCTCCACCGCTCTTCTTCTCTCTTCCGCATCTTCACCCTTTACACCTTTACATATGATTCTTCTCTTCCTTCTTTCTCTTTCCGGTTCTGCAAGCCCCTCTCTCCTATTCACCATCACCACCCCCTTTGCCTCCTCCCCCTCCCTATCCTTCTCCTCTCTCCTTAATCTCTCCGCCACTTCGTGTTGATCTCCTCCATCCTTCTCCGTCCTCCCCGCACTTCTCGCCCGTACTCTCGTCCACTCTTCTCCCCCCCTCTTCTTCTCCCTCCGCAATCTTCACTGTCCCTGCTCTCACCTTCGCTCCCGCTTCTCCCCTCCTGCCACCAGCCTTCACTTTCCTCACTCGTCGTGCCGGTCCTAATTACCTCTCGTCGTCTCCTCATTAGCCCCCTCTCTCTCATCACCCTCTAAACCTCCTTTTCCACCCATTCCTTTATCCGCGCTCCCCTTTCCTCCCCTTGTAATCCTCTCTCGAGCCCCTTTGTCTTCTCCCCTTTCCCCTCCTCCTCAGTCATCTCATCCTCCAGAGCCTTCTTACCTGCCCCCCCCCCACCCCCTCTGACGCGCGCTCTTCATCCCCTTCCGAGCTCTCACCTCCACCTACCTCCCCCCCTCTTCTTGTGTTCTTCGTCCTGCCTTTTGTCTAATTTCCCCTGTCTCTTCTCCCTACATTCCTCTCCCCCCTCCTTCTTCGCCATCTCTTTGCCCCCGGCTACGCTTTTCTCCCGTTCCCCTCCTTCCTTTCTCGAAGTCTCCGAGCTCTCACTCGCCATCCTCTCCTCCCTCTCTGCTCCCTCCTCCATCTTCTTGCCAGGCTCGTCCACGTTTTCTTCTTCTCCCCCGCCCCCTCCTGTCGACGAACACTGTCCACCTTCCATCTCGTCCCTTGTAGCTTCTATCGCTGTCCTTTTTCCTTTTCACTTTCTTATCTCGCACGTGTCACCTTGCCGTTGCTCTCTAACCTGAGCTCCATGTGCGCACGTAAGCTAGAGTCCCGGCGTCAGCCGGTCGGGGCTGTGTGGGATTGAGCCCTTGCTCTCCCACCGACCTATGAGAAGGAAAACCCAGACAGAAAACCGGGGGCCCGGCTACCCTCTTAGGAGTCTGCGGCTAGCTTCGGCTACCCAGCTCCAATAGCCGGTAGGGGATGGCGACCCTGACTACAAACGCCCGGTCGGCCGGGACCGTTAGGGGGGTGTTTCTACACCTCCCGCCGGCATAGAGAAAGGTCACCTCGATAAAAAACCACGGGGTGGGGTTGGGGAGGGAGGTCCCCGTTCCCGAGGCGGGCAGGGATGTCATCTCGCCGAGGGAATGGGAGGGCCCCTTCCTTCTCTCCCTCCATTGCACGCCGGTGCTCCGGCAGGAGGGGTGGAGGGGGGTATCCCTCTTTCAACCCGGCCCAGGACGTGGGCCTGGGTTGGTTGGAGGAGAGGCCCACACTCGGTGGTTGCACACCAGGGACGTGGTCCCACGGTCTGCCGAGTGTGGAGGGTCGTCTGGGCCGCTCGGACGTATTCCGAGGTCGGGGCCAGGCGACCTGGGTGGGAGACCGCCCGGGCCACTCGGACTTATTCCGAGGTTGGGGCCGGGCGATGTTTATGGAAGGAGACCCGTCGGGCCGCTCGGACATATTCCGAGGTCTGGGCCGGCGGGTCTTGGCCGCCGGGTGAAATAGACCGGCGGCGCGCGGGTAACTCCGGTGGTCGGGGATCGCATCCCTTCCGAACCCGGCCATCGGAGTAGAAGGTTAGCCAGGGTGCGGAGGTTACCTCGGCCTTGGTAAAGGACTTCATGCCGGTCGCCACGGCGGGCAGGACCTTGGGTGGGGTGCGACACCCTGCGGTACCTGTCTGTCCGTGGGGCCCCCCGCGTGGCGGCGCCCGTCACGGTGCCCACCAGGTCGGAGCGGTGGGAGCCCTGAAAGCCCATGGGGGGCTGGGCCTTGATGCCCTCTCCTCATGGGTGAGTAAGGGAAATGGAGTCCCAGTCGCCCTGCTGTTGGCAGGGGGCTGGGGCATAGGGGGCAACCCCGAGCCGTGACGGGTAGCGGAATCACACCAGAAATGGATTCTGCAAAAGTAAATAGGAAGAAGGAAGAGGAGGGGCGATGCTCCGAGACTCGGAGCAAGGAGGAGGGCGAAACTCCGCGGCGTAGCGGTCTTGCTGCGCCAAAGAGTGTGAAGGAGGAGGAGCAGGGCCGAGAGCGCTGGGTCCTCCTTTAGAGGCACGGGAGGAGGCGTCGTCTCCCGGAATAACCCGAGACCGTCCCGCCGCCATGGCGGCGGCAAGGGAAACGGGTCCCGGTCCCGGTCCAGTTTGGCCGATAAGGAGGAGAAGGAGGACGACGGCGACGTCGTCATGCACGACGACGACGACGTGATTGACGTCGAGGAACCGGCGGAGGAGACCGCGCACGAGGCCGACGACTCCGACGAGGACCACGCTGAGGACCCCGGTGAGGAAGTGTTCCTCAATAAAGCCGGGGATACGCGAGGACGCCGTCCCACCACGGGCGCCTACTACCGGAAGCAGGTGGAGACGGCGAAAAGGAAGGTCGCTGAGTCGGAGCGCGAGCTGAAGAAAATCGGGGATCCCTCAATTCCTCCTAATTTATCAAAAAATCGGAGGATTAAGGAGATCCGAGAGAGGGAGAGACTCAAATACTCTCCGACAGAGGAAATTCCGGGACTCATTTTAGAGAGCATCGCCGCCGTTGACAAAGTGGCGGAGAAGTCCTCAAACCTCAATGGGAAGATGAGGGGTGCCCTGAATGAGGTTGCGGCCACGATCGCCGCCGCCACGGGGCAGCTCGTGCTCCGCATGAGGGACCCGGAGGTCGGCGTCGGTAGGGACGTAGAGCTGGAGGAGCTGCGGCGCAAAGTCTCCGCCCAAGAGGCGGAGATAAACAACCTGAGGGTGCTGCAAGACTGCAACACCCAACTGCAGCAGCTGCTGCAAGAAATGCAGCAACAGATGTTGCAACAGCAACAGCAGTCGTTGCGGGGGCTTATCAGAAAGGCCAAGAAGCGACGCGCCTGCGTAGTGGACTCCAGCTCGGAGGAGACGGGCGAGAGGGCGGTCTATGAAGAGACGCGGCCGGAACCCAGCATGAGGGATGCCGTGCTGGAGGAGATCCGGCGAGAAGGTATGCCGGCGGCGGTGAGGCCGCCGATCGGGGGCAGGTCGAGGGTGATTGATGAGGAGGTGCCTGCGATGCCGCTGCCCCTGACGGCCACGACCCACGCCGCGGGAGGAGGAGAGCTGGAGGACCGGCTGTTCCGGTCTCTCTCCAATACGATGGAGGCGCTGTTCCGGGGGCTGGCGGCTCAATTGTGCCAGCGCTCCGGCCCGGACGGGCCTTCAACGAGCGGGGTTCCGGCGAAGTCGGAAAGGAAGAGAGCGGGGCCTGCGCCCGCACCCCCTGCACCCGCTGCCGGGGGGTCCGCTGGAGGTGCGGGTAAAGCACCCGAGGCCCCTCCGGCGGACGGCGGGGGTGCGGCGCCTACCAAGAGGCGAGAGAGAAGTGCGGGAGGGAGGGAACAGTTCCCTCCCCCCTCCTCCAGCAGGAACGCGTCGGCGACTGCCCCGAGCGTCCCAGAAACCACCTGGGCCAAGGTGGTGGGACGGAGGGAAAAGAGGGCCGAGAAGAAAGGGAAACAGGTTCCCACATCCGGCCCGGGGGGTACAGGGGCCAGGAGGCCCGTTCCCACATCCGGACCGGCAGGTACCCCTGCCAAGGGTAAGGGGAGCGGGGCTGGGGCCACTGCCAAACAGCCGGGGAAGAAACCCAAAAGGAGGGCGCCACGCACAGCGGCCGTCACTTTGACGTGCTCGGAGGGCGATTACGCCGAGTGCGTCAAGACGGCGCGAAGGGCCGTCAAGCTGTCGGAGCTCGGCATGGACCGGACTCCGAACGTAAGGAGAACGGCGACCGGGGCGCTCAATTTTGAGATCGCGGGCCCGGACAGTGCGGCTAAGGCGGACGCCCTGGCCGCCAAAATGCGGGAGGTACTCGCGGCCAAAGAGGGCGTCAGAGTCGTCCGTCCGGAGATGATGGCCGAGTTGCGGCTCTCCGGGCTGGACGACTCCGTCGAGGAGGAAGAGGTGAAGGTGGCGCTGGGGGAAAAGGGGGGTCCCCCCCTCGTCTATACAGACGGCCCCGGATAGGAGGGCGCCTGGTGGCATGAACACGATGTTCATCAGGTGCCCTCTGGTGGCGGCAAATAGGCTTGCCAGAGAGGCGCGGATTGACGTCGGGTGGGCGCGCGCCAGGATAAAGGTCCTGGCAAAGCGCCCACTGCAGTGCTTCCGCTGCCTCGTAACCGGGCACACGAGGGCGACGTGCCAGAACCAGATGGACCGTGCAGCCGGAGGCTGCCACGGTGACGCGTCCACCGGCGACAGCGACGGAGGCTACGGCGTGCGAGGCTGACCGGACCGACGGCGAGGCGACACAGCCGGTAGGGCCGAGGATCATCGGCAACGAACAGCTCGACGTGCCGAGATACGTCGTGAGGAGCCAGGAGTGAGCCTATATTTTCCCATTGCCACTGCCATGCCCTCCGATGCGCGCGTAGATGCGAGTCTTAGATGCATATGAGCTTTGATTTTGTTTTCCTTTATTCGGACCGCATCTATTATAAAGTCAGAACAATAATACGCTTAATAAAATAAGTTCCTTTTAGTTAGTATTACTGTAAGCGTAATCGAATTTATTTTCGTTTGTTCCTATGCGCGAAGCGCGAATAACCATAATATAAAGTTCCTTATGAGTACCTGAGAGTACACGCGACACACGCGTATATATATACAGGGTGTATCATTTTAAGTGATTCAGCTGAATATCTCTTAAAGTAAAAGAGATTGGAAAAATTGTTTCAGACAATAGTTTTATGGTTCCGAGAGAGGCAGAAGTTGGCCACATCAGTGTAATTGTAGGTGGCGCCACTTTCTAGACTTCTGCATGGCGGCCATTTTTTTCAATTGGCAGTCGATTTTTTGTTCCATTGAATGTTGTAGCTGGCATTGAGACGAATACAACGGTTTTTTATTTTTTGAAATAGGATCATTTTTCATTGAATTACAGTGTTCCAAAGTTTACAATTCAAGTAAAAGGCTTCCACCCCCACGCAGTGTACGTATTTTGTGATTCCAAACCGCCCTCTCTCTCTCACCCTTTCTCTCTTTCTCTCTCTCTCTCTCTCTCTCTCTCTCGGTGAGTACCGCATGTTGCTGCGTTTCCTTGCTCTGGCTTTCGGCGAACTCCATCTCTGCCGTAACTGCCTTCGGGCCGTTTTTGTTACAGATTTAAGCAAGTTTTTCGTTGCTTTTTAAGATAGATATTTTATCTTTCTTTTCTTGCAACTGCCGTGCTGGATATCTTGGAGTACAAGTTCACTTCTCATTCTAACCTCACTTTTGCCTGCTCTTGGGATAGCGCATGAATCGCCTTCTGGTTTTCTCTTGTGGTGACATCTGTGGGCTTCGATACACACCACCAACTGTTACCCTTTTTGGTTCTACTCCTCGCTGTAGTCACCTCATCAATCATGCCACAATTAAGGAGTGATGACACAACAAACGCGCTTTTGTGTCAACTGGTTGAGCAGTTGAAGTCGTCCGAAGCGCGATTCTCCGCATTTGTTGAGCAAAAGAAGGCGTCGGACGCATGTTTCTCCGCTTTTGTCGAGGACCAGCGGCGCACGAACAGTGGACTTAACGATAAGCTTAACCAGCTAAACAGCATAGCGAAAAGTGTCGACCGCAACTGTCAACGTATTGCTGAGTTGGAGCAGCAGTGTGCTGCTCTTACGAATGAAGTGCGCCGTTTAAAGACCGTATTAAAAAGCGAATTAAAAAGTGAATTAAAAAGTGATCTAAGCGATCCTCATTTTGTTCTGCGGCCTTCTGCGTCTCGAGTTTTGCGAACATCGGACATCATTATTTCCGGGATACCGGGTTCTCTGACTGACACATCGGAACAGCTTGTCTCTAGTGTTTTTCGCGCGCTGGGTACACCGCAGCTTGTTTCTGATGTTCTCGAGACTCGAGACGTGGGGGGTAGTGTCGTGTCTGCGAAGTCTGTGACGCATGGTGTGGCGCCCAGCACTGATTCTGCCTCCGATCGTCCTGGCCTTGCGGTCAGACGGCGATCTATAATTGTTGTACTCAAGTCGCAGCAGATTCGTGACTACATACTCAGTGCTATGCGCCGTAAACGTCGACTGTCTGTCAACGATGTTTTCTCAAAAGATGTCCCCGGCCATATTTATATTAACGAACTGCTTCCTATAGATATTTACAAATTGTTGCGCCGGACTCGAGTTATAGCCGGGCAGTTATCTTTTAAGCACGTATGGTGCACGAACGGTATGATTTTTGTCCGCAAGGCACATGGTCAGTCTCCCATATTGATTACTTCTGAGGCTGATTTAGCGGGGCTTCAATGACCCTAGGCTGATGCTGGCTGTGTGCCTTCGGTTTCTGTGACCCGGCTTAACTTATATATTTCCCACGATTTTGTAGTCTCAGACATTTGTGATGGCACATGCATGCCGTTCTTATTCACCACTATAACGCGATGATCGCCTTAGGTTTAATGAAAGTTCCACATACGCACATGCGAGTCACTCTTTTTCACCACGATGAAATATTTAATTATTTATAAGCTTTTTCACTTTATGTACAATCGTTTTATGCTCAAGTCTATATTAGTCTAGTTACGTGGTTATACTTGTTACGTACTCTAGTTACGTGGTTATACTTGTCCTTTATTTGAGAGAGCATAATAACTGGATTTCGTTGACTCATAATTCTTCAGCAGTATTTCAGATAATTTCACTTTTCAACGAAATTCTTAGCTTTACATTCTTAGCTGTATATTTCGCTACTTATTTACTACAAGTGTTTTCAACGATATTCTTAGCCTTACATTCTTAGCTGTATATTTCGCTACTTATTTACTACAAATGTATTTTCATTCTGAGCTTTACATTCTTAGCTGTATATTTCGCCACTTATTTACTACTAATGTATTTTCAACGTAATTCTTAGCTTTATATTCATAGCTGTATATTTCACTACTTATTCACCATAGGTGTATTTCTTTGTTCTTTGTTCTTTGTTTTTATCTGCTTTTATTGTACCTTTGCCCTTTAGCTTTTGCTTGGGCATAATAAACCTAATCAATCAATCAATCTCTGTGTGTGTGTGTGTGTGTGTGTGTGTGCATGCCTGTGCGCGCGCGCGTGTTCGTGCGTGTGTGTGTGTGTGTTGTTCCTATCCGTTGTCTGGACTGATTCTGTTTGATGGTTAACCAGCTCCAGACCGCTTGACACACATTTTCCCGTGCTCAGAATTACCCAGGATGAACGACGTGGACGTGACGGGGCTTTCATCCCTATGGGGTGCTTTATTTACATGAGTCCCCTTGCCTCTCACGATTCGGGGTGCTTGATTTACTGATGAAGCTATGTTCCATCATAACGGCCAATTAAATAGGCACAATTCACATTATTGGTCGCCTATAAATCCTCATTGGACTCACATGGTTGACAATCAACACAGGTGGACTCTTCATGTATGGTGTGGAATAATTAATGGTTATTTGATAAAACCTTACTTTTTTGAAGACAATTTAAACAGTGCAAGATACCTTGCATTTTTGCAGAATGAATTACCAGGTCTTTTAGAAGAGGTTGATCTCGACACTCGTCAAAGAATGTGGTGGCAACAAGATGGAGCACCGCCTCACTCGGCTCGAATAGTCACCGCTTACCTTAATGAAGTGTACCATGAAAAATGGATAGGCAGATTTGGCCCTACAAAGTGGCCTCCACGTTCTCCAGATTTAACTTCACCAGATTTTTACTTGTGGGGTTATTTGAAAAATGTAGTGTACAAAGAAGTTCCGACAACTCGAGAGGATATGAAGAATAAAAAGAGCCTGCAATAATATTCCTCGGCAAGTTTTGTTGTCTACCATTACAATTTTTCAGAAACGGCTCCGTCTATGTTTACAACAGAATGGTAGTGTATTCGAACATTTATTAAATGGATAAATTTAATAATGAGCGCTTCTAAGCCTGGTATCCGTCACACGCACACACGTACACACATGAGCGGCAAGGAGACTTACGTAAAACAAACACCCCGAAGTGAGAGGCAAGGGGACTCACGTTAAACAAGCACCCCGAATCGTGAGAGGCAAGGGGACTCACGTAAATCAAGCACCCCGAATCGTGAGAGGCAAGGGGACACATGTAAATAAAGCACCCCATAGGGATGAAAGCCCCGTCACGTCCACGTCGTTCATCCTGGGTAATTCTGAGCACGGGAAAATGTGTGTCAAGCGGTCTGGAGCTGGTTAACCATCAAACAGAATCAGTCCAAACAACGGATAGGAACAACACACACACGCACGAACACGCGAGCGCGCACAGGCATGCACACACACACACACACACACACACACACACACACACACACACACACACAGAGAGAGAGAGAGAGAGAGAGAGAGAGAGAGAGAAAGAGAGAGAGAGAAAGAGTGAGAGAGAGAGGGCGGTTTGGAGTCACAAAATACGTACACTGCGTGGGGGTGGAAGCTTTTTACTTGAATTGTAAACTTTGGAACACTGTAATTCAATGAAAAATGATCCTATTTCAAAAAATAAAAAACCGTTGTATTCGTCTCAATGCCAGCTACAACATTCAATAGAACAAAAAATCGACTGCCAGTTAAAAAAATGGCCGCCATGCAGAAGTCTAGAAAGTGGCGCCACCTACAATTACACTGATGTGGCCAACTTCTTCCTCTCTCGGAACCATAAAACTATTGTCTGAAACAATTTTTCCAATCTCTTTTACTTTAAGAGATATTCAGCTGAATCACTTAAAATGATACACCCTGTATATATCTATAGATATAGGCCCGACTGAGCGATCAGCGAGATCGCTATATAGAATATAAGTTAGTATTAGATTTTTGATTTACGCATAAAGCGAACACGCCATGCGAGATGCGAGGCGTGTAAATACTTTTGTATGATGATGAAGCAACAAAGCTCGTTCGATTTTACATTTAGTTTCGTTAAAAGCGATGTCTAGTTTTCTTTTGGTTTTCCCAACCGTTATATAAAAAGTGAAAACCCGTGATTCAGCGTTAATGCGCATCAGCGTGGATAGATGCGTATGTTATTGCAAGCGATGCGAAGATAACACGTCGTGCACGAAAATCATATTGAGACAGATTTTCGCGAGAGTTGACGACGCGGCACCATTACACAAGGCCGAGATATATCGGCAAAACTGATTTTCGCGGTTAACGAATTTTCGTGCAACGATATTCGTGCACGAGCGTGTTTCGCGAACAGAGACTAGACGGGGTGACTTTGTGGGTCGCGGGAAGCGCGACTTGTGCGTTTTTATTGTTGTCCGTTGACCGTGCAACGAACTAGCTGCACGGGACTCGTGCGCGTAGGCATTCGACTGCGGCGTATTGGGCGAGTGTCAGGTAACACGATTATCGCGTCACCTATACGATCCGACGCCGTTGCAACGAAAATCTTGCATAGGCGAATTACGCGAGAATAATCGATGGTTTCGGTCTAGTTGAGACGCGACGAGACCGAAAAACACACTTTCAGCCAGATCCACCGGCTATGCACCGAAAACGCTGCATAGACCTCACGCGAAGGAACTATCGTTATAGATGGACTCGTGGTAGGCCAATTAACGCGATTAGCGAGGTCATATCGGGATCCGACGGGCGTACAACGAAGTAGCTGCATGGACGGGTTAGACAGACCTGACCGATATAAGCGCGTTCAGGGGACACCCATTAGACGGAATATCAAGGTCAGGTCAGCGTCCGATGAGCGTGCAACGAAGTAGCTGCACGAGCGAGTTGGTCAGACCTGACCGACACAGGTGTGTTCCAAAGAAGCTAATTAGACGAGATATCGAGGTCCCGATCGAATCCGACCGGCGAACAAAGAGATAGCTGTACGGACCTCGTACGTCAAAACCGACGTGACAGGTGGCTTAGTTAGATGATAATTAGCATAGACGTCAAGGTCCCACCTGAATCCGACCGGCGAGCAACGAAATAGCTGCTCGAGCCTCATGCGAGAAAACGAGTAGCATAGGGGTGTTAGTGAGACAGCGAATAACGCGAATATCGAGATCCCATGTAATTCCAACCGCCGTACAACGAGATACTTGTACGCGTGATTTTCCTGAAAAGGAACATTATGTACATATACGTCGGCTCATAGCGACCGAGCATGCGAAGTACGGTAGCCGTGAGCGAACGAGAAGGCATATCCCAGCGTAATAGTCTGATGATCCTGAAAAGCATAAATGTCCGGGCGATACGGTATAGGAAGCATTCTCAAAACGTATCGGTAGGACATATTCAGCGAGCGTCGAACATATTGGAAGGTTCCGTGACGTCAGAGTTGTTTGTTTCCTGCGTAGTTGCGAACATACGACGATCACGTGATCGTTCCTGAATAACAAGAGTGGGGGTAGCCGCCCAAGAGGGGACGCGCCCATCGACCAGCGGCCGCTCGAGGCAGTCTGTCGAGAGAGCTAAGAGCGTTAACACGTTGCGATTAAGATAGTCTCTCGTTACAACCGTCGAGGCCCGCCTACGGAGCGATATCCGGGAGTTCGCGAGTATAGAGTGATATATCGCGATACTCAAATTTTGTGCAGTCTTATGTGCATAATAAAGGGCAGTCCGTCGGAAGATCTCTAAGAGACGACACATAAACGAAACTTTCTAGTATTCGCGAACGTTCTCGAATTCGAGTCTCATTGCAACCGTCGAGGCCCGCGTACGGAGCGATATCCGGCGAAACATAGTGTGTTACGCGATAAGATAGCGCGATCGACAATTACGACGCAATTACGAGTTCGGACAATCGAGTACAACACCAAGGACAATCTATTGGAAGAATTGTACGAACATTCTCGATACGACCGTAGATACCCGGGTGCGTGTCGAACATCGAATTTACGCGAATTTTATTGATCCAACGCGCTACACGCGAACCACGATAAACGATCTCAATGTAACACCACGCGAGTGAAACGAATCATTGTGAATCGAACTGTAAAGACAATTTATTCGATATTACTGAATAAATATTTTGTTATAAATATAAAAGGATACATAATGTCAGAAGTTATTCGACGTTATCCTATGATCATTCCTGAGTCATCTTCCAAGCGGGGAATTCTTCGAAAATCGTTGATCCTGCGGAAATCAAGTGCGAGTAAATGCACTTGGCTTGCATTACAAGCGAGTAGTATACAATACTTACCTGAGATTCTGCGACGATCCTGTGGGTCCATCCGAGGCGAGCGAGGTCCAAGCATCGTTGGTAGAAGCGGCTTCCACGTTGAAGATCCAGCGACGACGAGCGGCCAGCAGCAGCAGTCCGGAGCACCTGAAACAGAGAAAAAGGGGAATCAGTCGACGGATACGGTTAGTAGTATACTTACCTTTCTCGATTTAACGGGTAAAATCGAGTGGCGACCGTGTTTTCACGAATCTTGGATATTTCGGTAGTTTGACGAATGAGTCGTATCAAGCGTGACCCTACGTGTCCGGTTACAACCGCACCGGGACGTGTTACCGGTGCGACGTCGTCGGGCACCAGGCCCGAGAGTGCGAGGCGCCCACAAGGTGTGTCCTCTGCGCCGAAGCGGGTCGCCAGGACCAGCACAGGGTAGGCAGCAAGGCCTGCCCTGGTGCGGGCAAGAAAAAGGGCGGCGCGCAGGGGGCGCCCCCCTCCTCCACAAAGAGCGGGAGGACCCGGTCTCCGACGGGGCCTTCAGCGACGACTGACGGCCGGAAAAAGGAGAGCCGGGCGTCGTCGTCGTCGTCACGGGTCGTCTCTTCCTCCGCCAAACTAACGGTGAAGAAGACGGAGACCCTCACCGGTCGTAGGGTGACAATCGCTCCCCCCCCTGCAAGATCGGCCAAAGGCGAGACCGGGATGGAATGGGCTGCGGGGCCAGAGTCCGTAGGGTGGACGGACGGACCCGCAGAAGCCCAGGACGCTGTCAAACCCGGGACGAGCACGGCCTTTTCATAAAAGGGGCCTGAAATAATGGAGGTGGAGGCCGAAGAGCCTAAACCGGGCTATCTGTAATGCCCCTCCGCCTCCTTCAAGGAAACCTTAACCACGCCCGCGCCGCCCAGGACTTGTTCCTGCACACGATGGCGGAGCGCGGGTGTGGTTTGGGAGTGGCGGCGGAGCCGTACGCTGTTCCGGCAGACCACCCCTGCTGGGCCGCGGACGACAGGGGCTTCGTCGCCATCACATGGAGGAGCTAGCCCGAATCCCCCCCGTGCTCACGCACCGAGAGCGGGGTGGGGTTCGTGGCGGTGAGGTGGGGGCTCATCTCCGTCGTGGGCGTATACGCTCCTCCGAGGTGGAGTCTCGCCGAGTTTGAGGGGGTGCTTCACGACCTAGATGCGTGCGTGCGTACGGTGTGGACACCTCCTCGGGACGGCGGGACGGGTTATCGTGGCGGGGGATTTCAACGCGAAGAATCCCCTGTGGCGTTCCCCCGTCGCGAACCCAAGAGGGCGCGCCTTGGAGGGGTGGGCGTCGGGCTTGGGCCTGTGTTTGGTCAACACGGGCCGCGACAGCACGTGTGTGCGCCGGCAGGGGATGTCCATAGTGGATCTCACGTGGGCGTCTCCCCTGCCGCGCGGATGATACGACACGGGGGGGGGGTGATGGTTTACAGGGAGACCCTGTCGGACCATCGGCAGATCGAAATGGTGATCGATGCTGCCCCCTGGGACGTGCTGGCCCGGCGCCGTGCAAATGAATCGTCCCGACGGAGATGGGCGATTAAAAAGATGGAGCCCGACCGATTACGGGCGGCGGTCATCGCCCTCACGTGGGGCGATGACGAGGAAAACTCGCACGCCAACGAGGGGGAGGCCTTCGACATAGACGCGGAGGTCGAGCGTCTGCGGGGCGTCATGTCGCAAGCTTGCGACGTGGCGATGCCCCGCATCAAAAGGCTTTCCCCCAGGCGTGCGGCGTATTGGTGGACGGAGGACATCGCCGAGCTTCGTCGGGCCTCCGTCCACGCAAACCGAAAGTGGCTCCGCGCCAGAGCGGGCCACGGCGACCGCGATGAGCGGGAGACTGGGGAGGCCTGGCGTGCTGCCCGTCAGGCTCTCTCCAGAGCGATCAGGGCGGCCAAGAGCAAGGCTTGGGACGAGCTGCTCTCCACGCTCGATGAGGATCCGTGGGGGCGTCCATATAAGTTGGTACTCAACAAGTTGAGACCATGGGCGCCCCCGCTCACGGAGACCTTGGACCCCCCATTTGTCGGCAGGGTGGTGGACACCTTATTCCCTGCCGACCAGGGTCGTGCCGTCCTCTTCCCCGAGGCAGACGTTCCGGGGTGGAGTGACGAGCTGGGGGTGTCTGAGGAAGAGCTGGGGAGAGCTCTCCGCAGTGTTAGGAGAGGCAAGGCTCCTGGCCCTGACGGGGTCCCCGGCCGTGCGTGGGTCTTGGCCGCGGGCGGACTGACCGGTTGGCTGATTCGCATTTTTAGCGAATGCCTGAGGGCCGGTCGGTTCCCCACGTGTTGGAAGGAGTCCAGTCTGGTCCTCCTGCCGAAGGTGGGCAAACCCGCGGACGCCCCGTCCGCGTACAGGCCGATTTGCCTGCTCGACGAGGCCGGCAAAATCTTCGAGAGGGTTATCGCCGAGCGCCTCGTCGAGCACCTGTCCCGGTGTGAGGGTGGTGGCCTCTCCGACGATCAATTCGGATTCCGTGCGGGGAGATCGACGGTCGACGCGATCCTCCGCGTCGTATCCCGCACGGAAGCAGTCACCAATGAGGGGGGGGGGGGTAGCGTTGGGCATGTCTTTTGACGTGTCCAACGCGTTTAATTCCCTCCCCTGGGCTGCGATCGGAGAGGCGCTAACGAGGTTCGGCGTTCCCGCTTATTTAATAGCGGTGATCGCCGACTACTTCCTGGACAGGGGCCTGACATATATCGACCAGGACGGGGTGTCGAGGATCAGGTCGATCGAGCGGGGTGTCCCGCAGGGATCCGTTCTTGGGCCCCTGTTGTGGAACATCGGCTACGACCTGGTCCTGCGGGCTATTCTCCCCACCGGGTGCTAGTTGTCTGGGTACGCGGACGATGTGTACCTGGGCATCGTCGGGGGGACGTGTGATCTGTTTTCCTCGTCAGAGGAGGAGGAGGACGGGGCTCAGGCCTGGCAGGAGGTGGCCAGACTGGCCAATGTGGCGGCAGCCACGGTGGTGCAAAAGATTAGAGGGTTGGGCCTCAAGGTGGCCCTGCAGAAAACCCAGGTGACATGGTTCTTTAACCGTGCTCTGCGGGGCCCGCCGCCAGCGGTGAGGCCCAATATCTACGTTGAGGGAGTCCGCGTCCCGGCTGCCCCCCAACTGAAATACTTGGGGGTGTGGCTGCACGAGTCCGGCAGCTTCGGCGAGCACATCGCCCGCACGGTGCCAAAGGCAAAGAGCATGGCCAATGCTCTGGCCAAGTTACTGCCCCAATTTGGGCGGCGCCGGCGGGCGTGTGCGTCGTTTGTGCGCGTCGGTCGTCCACTCCGTACTCCTGTACGGAGCGCCTGTCTGGGCCGAGGAGGTTTGCAGAAACGACGGCCTGGGCAGGCAGTTGAGGGCCGCCCAACGCATTATTGCGAATAGGGCGGCCAGGACGTACCGAACGGTGTCCCATGTGGGGGCGACGGTCCTCGCCGGCATCCCCCCATCGATCTCCTCGCAAGGTCCCAGGCCGGGACCTACAGGAGGATTAGGGAGATCGAAGCGGGGGGGGGGGGGACAGTCGTGCCTAGGGCAAGGGCCTTGCTGAGGCGCCGGGCCAAAGAGACCCTCCTCCGTGAGTGGAGTACTCTGCTCACGGATCCCCGTCTCTCGGGGAGGAGGGTCCGACGGCTATCCAGCCATTCCTGCGGGAATGGCTGAAACTCAGAAGGGGACGCGGACTGACGTTCCATGCGGCGCAGGTTTTCTCGGGACACGGTTGTTTCGGGGAATACCTGTGCCGCATTGGAAGGGAAGGCACCACAGGCTGCCACCACTGCCCGGAGGAGGCAGACACGGCGCAGCATACGCTGGAGTACTGTCCATCATGGGAGGAGCTGCGCCGTGTCCTCCGGGCGGAAATAGGAGGGGACCTCTCCCTGCCGGCCATCGTAGAAGCGGTGGTCGGACCACAGGGAGAGGCCAAATGGACGGCTCTCGTCTCCTTCTGCGGCAGCGTGATGTCGCAGAAGGAGGCAGCTGAGAGGATCAGGAGGGGGGAAGTGGACCCCCCTCCTGACAGCGAGGATGACGGCGACGGTGGTGGTGGGCGACCGCCGCCGCCGCCGCCGCCGCCGCCGCGACGACGACAACGGCGGCGGTGCGATCAGCGCCGCCGCCCAACGCGTGCGGATGCCCCCCGCGTCACAGCCCGGAACAGAGCGGGGAGCGCGGCGGGCTCAAGGAGGTCGTCGCCGCCGCTGACGCGGCGGCGCGCGTTGCGCCGTCGCCCGGGCGGCGGCGGTGGTAGCAGCAGCAGTAGCGACGACGGGTCACGGTTGCCGCCTAAGCGGCGCTGCGGCCCTCGTGTCCTGTCCTCCTCGGACGAGGAGGACAGATGACGTTAGGGAGGGGGCGGTTGTTGACCGGCGGGGGTTTGCCTCGGTTGCCGCGGGCCTTACCATTCGTTGGAGGCCCGCTCCCCCCGTTACTAACGGGGGAGCACCGAGGTAGCTGCGGGCCTATGCACTTGGTCCCGCCCCCCCGCCCGGCAATATGCATCCGCTCCCCCTCCCTGTCGTCGGCCCACGCCTCCCCCAAACAATTGGGGGCGGGGCTCGGATACGAAAGTTCCTCCTCCTTACTTGGGATGGGGAACGGCTGGGTGTGCGGGCGCGCGAGCGGGGGCTCCCGCGCGCCCGCAACCAAAAACCCCCAGCGTGACGGGTGGCGGGCCGGGGCGGGGATCCCCCCGACCCGTCACAATTGAAGCAAAAGCTTTGCTAGGCTAGGGGTGGACTAGTTCCCCCCCCCCCAGGATAGGTGCCCATTATGGGCGTGGCGCGGAGGGAGTCCCAGACGAATCATGGCGTTTCCTGGGGCTCTCTTAAATTAAACGCGCCGAGAAGGATCCCCGCGGGGTTTTAGCCGGTATGAATCCGGCACCACCCTCGCCCTCCCTCAAGGGCGGGGGCGTCTTCCCCCTCTTGTCATCGAGGGGGGCTACTGGGCAAACCGGGCTTCGGCTCGGGATCCCAGTAGTTGAAAATTTCCCCGCGTAAAAAAAAAAAGAGCGAAGCGAAAAAAAAATTTCTTTTTTCGCAAATATCTCGGAAACTAACAGAGATAGAGGGTTGGTCAAGAAAACCAAAAGTGTTCAGCGCGTCGAGATCCATCGGAATAGGTAGACGGCGAAGCGAAAAGAAAATTTCTTTCTTCGCGAATTTCTCGGAAAGTAACACAGATAGGGGGCTGATCGTGGTGTCATTTTGTTTGTCTCGAAAGACACTATAAGTAACATAAGGGGCGTTCCTTAATCTGTGACCGTTTTGGAAATATCGATTTTTAAAAAATAATGCTATTATATTGACATCTCGTAAAGTACAGCAGCTAGAGGGATGATCATGGTGTCATTTTGTTCGTCTCGAAAGACACTATAAGTAACATAAGCGGCGCTTTTTAATCTATGATTGTTGGCGAGATATCGATTTTTAAAGAAATTTCAAAAATTACGAATAACTCGCAAAGTAAAGCAGGTAGAGGAATGATTGTGGGCTCGTTATGTTCGTCTCCAAGGATACTGTAAAATACATAGGCCCCGATCCTTGATCTTACACCTTTGTAGTATAATACTTGTGGCCGCTCTTAGTTGTTCTTGTTCCGAGGAACGCGCACCTAAGCCCCGCCACTGCGACGAGGCGGCGGCCACATCGGCGGGGGGGGGGGAGGAGAGGATAGGAACACAAGGATATGGATGACTGGAAAGGAATAAGGAGTGTAAGAAAAAAAAAACAAAAAAGGCGCACATTGAAGGGACGTGTAAAAATAAAAATAAAACTTTTGTGCCCCTGCGCCTAAGGGGCAAAAAAAAAATAACAGTGAAACGCCATGTACCTGAAATATAAAATAACATGTTTCTTACATTACAAAAAATACAGATACAGAAATATAACTTAACAAAATATTTGATATACTTACCGCGGCCGTTTGCGCAACGCACAACTACTCCAGCACGATGACCTTGCCGACCATCTGCACGTCGTCGTCGTCGTCGTTGTTGTCGTCGTCGTCGTCACTTACAGTAATAACGTCTACGTCGCCGTCGCCGTCGTCGTCGTCGTCGTCGTCGTCACTGACCATAATGACGTCGCCGTCATTACGATTCCGGTCCTCGTCTCCGTCCTCGTCTTCGTCATCGGAGTCGAACAACCTCCTCGGTCTTCAGTCCTCCGGTCCAAACTCTCTGTCGTCGTAATAGTCGCGGTTGTCGTCCACGGCCACCGCGGGCGCCACCGCGGGCGCCGCCGCGCGCGCCGCCGCCGCCGCCACAATAGCGTCCTCCAAGTCGTTGTCCCGCCTGACCTGGGCCGCCAACCTCTCCGCACCACGACGTACGTGCTCTCGGTGGCCCGGGCTCATTACATCGTCGTTCAGGTCGGGTCGCTCTATGACACTGAGATCATCCAACAGATCGAGTCTCGGTATGTAATTGTCCGCCCGGCCGAACCACCTGTCGGACCACTCGAATCCGGGACAATTCTCGCCCCTGCCGCACTCGTCCGGATTGCACGCAACGCGCAAGCGTGGCCATGGCGCATCCTCCGGGATTGGCGGCCAATTGTCATGAAAGAATGTTGCGAATCGACGGGCAGCCATAGCACCCGCCGCTCCACCACACGCCTTAGCGACAATACCGTGCACGCTGGATTCTAGGGTATTCCAATGGTGCAACCGCACCAGGTCGTGTCTAATCGTCCAGTCGGGTCGAGGTGTTTCGTATGGAATCATGGCGAAAGGAATATTTGGCTGGTCGGCCATCGTCCTGAAAAGAGAAAACACATTTGTGAACGCTATGTCTTATCGATATATAAAAGAACTCTCTTGTTTTTCTGTCAATGTTACACAAGTTGACAATATAGACCGAAATTGTGAAATGTCTCATCAACAGAAGCGCTCTATCGAGCGCTCTCACAATACCCAGTTGAAATAATATCTAAACTTACCGCACCTCCTCGCGGAGAATAAAGACTGTGAATTTGGCGTGTGTCAGCGTGATTGAAGTGTCGCGTACAATATAAAAAAGTTGCAATAACGAATCGAAATAATATGTAAACTTACCGTTCCCCGCGGAAAATAAATAAAAAAAATGTCGCGTGTTTTAGCGTTACAATTCTCGCGTGTAATATAACACTTGCAATAACGAGTGTAAATAATATGTAATCTTACCGTACCTCGTCGAAAGAAGCAATCTGCACAGTCGACGAGTCTTACAGTCAATAGGAATAAAAGATAGGAAATAAAGTACAGTTATCGCGTATTCTTCTCGCGGAGAATAAAGACTGTGAATTTCGCGTGTGTCAGCGTCATTAAAGTGTCGCGTACAATATTAAAAAATTGCAATAACGAAGCCAAATAATATGTAAACTTACCGTTCCCCGCGGAGAATAAAGAAAAAAAATGTCGCGTGTCTTAGCGTTACAAGTCTCGCGTATAATATAACACTTGCAATAACAAGTGTAAATAATATGTAAACTTACCGTACCTCGTCGAAAGAAGCAATGTGCACAGTCAACGAGTCTTACAGTCAATAGGAATAAAAGAAAAAATAGGAAAAAAAATTAAGTTATCGCGTGTCTCCTCGCGGAGAATAAATTTTGTGTCGAGTTCGTGCGCGCCCTCTACTCGCGTATTATAAATTTTATAAACTTGCAAGAAATAGTGTAAATAATATGTAAACTTACCGTACCTCGTCCACAATATGAAATCCACACTCGAAACCTCGATGAAGCACACCGCTGCGGGCGTCGATGCGACGTGACAGCTCCAACGTCTGGCGCACAAGTGATGCCGAACTGTCGTGGTTTGTCGACTATATAGACTCGTACCGTACTTCGTCGAAAGAAGCAATCTGCACAGTCAACGAGTCTTACAGTCAATATCAATAAAAAAAATAGGAAATGAAGTAAAGTTATCGCGTACCTCCTCGCGGAGAAAAAATGTAGTGTCGATTGTGCGTGCGCCCTCTACTCGCGTATTATTTATTTTATTAACTTGCAATAAATAGTGTAAATAATGTGTAAACTTACCGTACCTTGTCCACAAGATAGAATCTGCACTCTAAACCTCGATAAAGCACACTGCTGCGGGCGTTGATTCGATGTGATCGCTCCAACGTCTGGCGCGCAAGTGATGCCGAACTGTCGTGGTTCCTCGACTATATAGACTCGCCTACAGCGTACGTATTATCTCGGGACGACTTTTTATTGGTCCAATGACTTCGTGGTTGTTCACAACCAATCGGGATGGTTTCTAATCGCACGAAACGACTTATTTTCGTTTCCACCAATCAGGATGACTTGTAATAGCTCGGGACGACTCCTCGTTGCTTCTAGCCAATCAGGATGGCTTTTAATCGCACGAAACGACTTATTTTGGTTTCCACCAATCAGGATGACTTGTAATAGTTCGGGACGACTCCTGAGGTTTGTTCGTGTTGCTTGCACTCCTTGCACTTTTGCACTAAGTGTACGCTAACTCGTTCGTGTTGTAGGAAATGACGTAATGAACTCTGTTCGTCTTACGAGTACAGTCGCACTTTTCACAGTGTTCTGTGAACCTGGTATTGAGGAAGAGCAAGAGTGCAAGACTGATGTGAGACTACTATAACCTCAGTTATAAACGATTTTAGGTTATATATATCAATAAAAGAGAAATATATCTAAATAAATGGCAGAGACAGTGATAAAGAAAAAGCGTGGAGTTTTATGCAGGGATGAGATGGGAGATGTACTGATTGATTCTGACGGATTTGTGCAATGTGTAATTGAAGGTATTATAAATTTAATTTACACAGACGTTTAATGTATTAGTCTTATTCAATATAGTTTTATAGCAACATACTGTAATTAAAATTTAATGTATTTTTAAAAATATTTTTTTATTTAGATGGGAGACTATTTCAAATAAAATATGACGAAATTGATTTTTCCACTAATATCCTCAACTTTGTTGTTGATGACGTACAGATCCTTGTAGATTTATTTAAAGAGAGAATTGCAGAAATAGATGAAACGCATGAATTAGAAAATGAAGACTGTAATAAAAATAAAGCTACTACAGATGTTATAAACTTTGATTGGAACGACGCATCAACAAAGTTATTCTTAAATATATACAAATGTAAAAAAGATCTTGCAAGTGGAAGAAAAATTAAAACTTACAAACTGTTATGGAGACAAATAGCAGAAGATATGGGTCGTAATGGTTACTCAGTTTCTCCTTTACAAGTAGAAAACAAATTTAAGTCTCTGACTCGATCATATAAGAATATGATCAGTAACAATAAGAACACTGGTAGAGGAAGAGCAACGTGCAAATTTGAAGCGTAAGTATTAATATGTTATATGTATTTTTAAAACAATTTATCTAAAAGTGCATGAATAGTAAAAATATCATTTTATGTTGCAGTGAATTAACAGATTTATTCGCAAAAAAACATAATATAACCACTTGCTTTATCAGGAAGAAATGGATTAGTGCTCAGAGAAGATCAGAATTCCGAGAAAGAAAATAATGCTTCGTAAGTAATAAAAAATATGGCACAAAGAAAGTCTATAACTGTACCCTGTTCACTGAAACGTTTTATTAAATAGATTAAACTACTCGGCGAACAATAACAACGAGTCTGAAAATGATCTTGAACCAAGCAGTGTAGCAGGAACTTCAGCTAATGCTTCAAACACATTGGAAAAGGACAAAAATCCACAAAAGAAATCTCGAGCAAGCAGAACAACCGAAAACGATCTTGATGAACCAAGCTGCAGTGTAGCAGGAACAGTTACAGCTTCAAACACATCGGAGAAGAACAAAAATCCAAAAAAATGTAATCTCGAGCAAGAACAACAACCGAAAACTTAAAAGAATGTTTGGTAGCTATAGAGTCATTTACTTCAGAAATGAAGACTGAAAGAGAAAGTTTCCATAATATGCAAGTACAAATGCTTGAAGAATACAAAAATATTAAAAAACTTCACGAAGACTATATAAATAGTGCAACAGAGCGATGGGCTGCAGCCAGTGCCCAACGAGAGGAAAGAAATAAAATTCTAAAAAAAATTTCTAAAAATTGTTCCGATAAAGAAATTTTTTTGTAATTTTATTTTTATTTAATCTACATAAGTACAATTACACATGCTGTGCAATTAACTTTATAATATTTTTGAAGTTTTTCAATTTTATTTTAACAAATGGATAATTTTTTTTGTATGTTTCTAAGATAAGGCTTCTGGGTATTCGCCGTTTCTATTCATGTTTGATAACGTCAGAAGCGAGAGACACATTGAGAATTCTTGCATGCAATTTCCAAATAAAACGATATTTCCATAAAATAACACTTCAGATCACTTCAACACACTTCGAAAATATTCCGAGGTCTATCCCTTACCCATGACAGTTAATAAACAGCTGTAAAATGAATGTAATTCAAAGCCTAGTAACCTGCATGACTAGGCTTCGTATTACATCTATTTTACTGCAGCTGTTTATTAACTATGAAGGAAAAGGGATAGAGTATTGGAGTATTTTCGAAGTGTGCTGAAGTAATTTAAAGTGTTATTTTATTCAAATATCTTTTTATTTGGAAATTGCACGCAAGAATTCTTAACGCGTCATTTCTTGCTTTTAATGTTATCAAACAAAAAATAGAAGCAACAAGTCTTAAAATTATTATTCTTTATAATTATAAAATATAGCTCATAAAATAATGTTTAGTTCTAAAATTATAATTTCTTATTTTTTAGTTATTACGTTTCTCGAGATGTCCGAAATAAATTGTATGGTGTCATGCACTCTCGGGAACGTAACATTGTGATAATTACTAATAGCGTTTACGACTGGGCCGGTTAAATTAATGTTCCTACATATCGTAACATATAAGTATCGTTATAAAGACTGTTAAAATAAAAAAGTTCCTATGTATGCAATTAAAGGGTATTAATAACATTAAGTATTATGATTTAAACATGGTATAAATAAATAAATTTATTTAGAAAAAATTTGTTATTTTATTTATAAATATTATATTTTACAAGAACATCAGGTAATGCTTAAAATACATTGGAGAAGAACAAAAAAAGAAAAAGAAAATTTATTTTTCTTAATGATGTCGTACAAATAATTGACGGCATAACTCGTCTCGCAATTCACGGCCACGCTGATTTCCAGGAATTATCTCATTATTATTTTCAGCATTATTTATAATCGCTTCTGGATCAGGATACTCATCATCAACTGGAGGCTCTAAAAACTCCAAGTCGTCTACGTGTGCTAAATTATGCAAAACGCAACAAGCGTGTATAATTTGAACCATGCGTACAATGTCCCGCAATTTGAAATGATACAATTGTCTGAATCGTTGCTTCAAACAACCAAATGCATTCTCAATTATGACACGACATGAACTTAATTTTTGATTGAAATGTCTTTGCGCTTGAGTTAAATGTCCAGTATCTCTGTATGTACCATTAAATAATCTAAACATGGATATGCGCTATCTCCAAGTAAGTAAGATCCATCTAAAAAATAAATTGTAGTTCAACAAATCAAAACTTACTTAATCTGATATTTGAGGCTTTCGCGATATATTGAGTTTAGCTTCCGGGTGTTTTTTATCTCATTTTGATGTTTCGTGAACATTTCAGTTTACTTCGTCAGGAAAAAACAACCTGATGCTATATCAGGTCCTGATACTATATTAGATTGCTTTTCCCTGGCGATCAAATGAACTGAAATGTTCATAAAACGTAAGAATAAAATAAATTCACGTGGCTTCAACCCGAAAGCTAAACTCAAAACTAAAATTAATTTGTTTATGTTGGTGTTAGTTATCACTGACCTAAACAAATTTGGTGAAGAGATTCATACAAAGGAGATTCCCTAAACACTCTTGAATCGTGTACGGATCCTGGATAGCCAATAAAAACATCTAAGAATTTTAAATTTTGGTCAACTGTTCCTTGCATATGTATAGAAAAATATTGTTTTCTGTTAATATAAGAATCATGATCCTCTTCTGGCTTGTCGAGTCTGATGTGTGTACCATCTATAGCACCTGAAAATAAATACAATATTATATAATAATTTAACGTATTTGTAAAGGTATTAAATCAATTATGTACATCAAATATGTAATTATACCAATAATTCCTGGAAATCCTTTTCGCTGTAGAAAATATGTCATTGTTGCCTGTTTCTCCTCTAATGTAGGAAATCTTATTATTTGTGGAGCAAGTTGCATTAAAAATATTGTGACTCTTGTAATGATTACATGTAATGTGCTTATTGTAACACCAAATCGATCCGCTACATCACGATATCCTGCACTTTCGTGGCCAAGAAACCATAAATAACTTAAGATATGTTTTTCACTCGTTATTGGTACATATCCTGCATGTTCTGTAATTTTTAATTGAATATAAATATCATTACTATATAAAATAAAATCTACATAGTTAATTACTTACTAACAATAAGATTTATAATAAAATACCTTGTAAAGATGTAAAAACGTCTGATATCTCGAAACGTGCAATAAGTTCGTATACTATTGCACGTGATAAGCGAAAATGCATGATAAAATCTCGGTGAATATAACATCTGACAATGTCTTCAATATACAAACACGATGAGATACATTAACTTCGCCAGTGTATAAATAATCAAATTAAATTTCTTAATCGACGAAGCTGGCACTCCTGACGGTCACTATCGTCAGGATACTATAAGTAGACCGAGAATCCGGTCCTTCTATCGAAACGCTTAAATTTAAGCACCTTAAATTAAGATGGAAAAATTCCCTCTCCCTTCCCTAATTAAATCGATATCGATTTAATATTAAAATCACTGTAAAAACTTATTGCGAAAAATGGTTAAGACGCCCGAACGGAATGCGGGAGATTCCAGGTTCGAACCCTGGCTGGGGTAATATTTTTCGCAATAAGTTTTACAGTGATTTTAATATTAAATCGATATCGATTTAATTAGGGAAGGGAGAGGGAATTTTTCCATCTTAATTTAAGGTGCTTAAATTTAAGCGTTTTGATAGAAGGACCGGATTCTCGGTCTACTTATAGTATCCTGACGATAGTGACCGTCAGGAGTGCCAGCTTCGTCGATTAAGAAATTTAATTTGAGTCTTCAATATAATTATTTATTTTAATATGATGTACACGTTCCATATTATTTAATAAAACTTCAATCAAATGTAGTAGTTCATTAGCTGTAATTTATATATATATATATATATATATAAATTAATTTTTCAATAACTTTTATATCACATATGTAGCTGTCCTGTTTTACAGTTTAGAAGTAAATATTTTTTACGCTTACCATATTGTTCTTCATATCGTGGGTAATCTAAAATAGGAGGAATTAATACAGGTAATTCTAATTCTCCTTCGTCATCTGAAATATCCAACAAATTTAACATTTCACGTGGATCTGCCATTTCGACTGATTTCGACAATTCTGCACTTTGTCGTTTGAGTTGAAATTACAACTAACTCGTGGAATCGCTACACTCTCTAGATTTACTAGAAAACTTACCAGAACATAAGTGCAACGAGTGCAAGCAACACGAACAAACCTCTGGTTGCTTGTAGCCAATCAGGATGGTTTCTAATCGCACGAAACGACTTATTTCCGTTTCCACCAATCAGGATGACTTGTAATAGCTCGGGACGACTCCTGGTTGCTTCTAGCCAATCAGGATGGTTTCTAATCGCACGAAACGACTTATTTTGGTTTCCACAATCAGGATGACTTGTAATAGCTCGGGACGACTCTTCGTTGTTTCCAGCCAATCAGGACGGTTTCTAATCGCACGAAACGACTTATTTTGCTTTCCACCAATCGGTATGACTTGTAATAGCTCGGGACGACTCCTCGTTGCTTGTAGCCAATTAGGATGGTTTCTAATCGCACGAAACGACTTATTTTCGTATCCACCAATCGGGATGACTTGTAATAGCTCGGGACGTCTCCTCGTTGCTTGTAGCCAATCAGGATGCTTTCTAATCGCACCAAACGACTTATGTTGGTTTCCAACAATCGGGACTTCTTATTGGTCGAATGACTTCGTGGTTATTCACAACCAATCAGGATGGTTTCTAATCGCACGAAACGACTTATTTTGGTTTCCACCAATCGGGATAACTTGTATAGCTCGGGACGACTCCTCGTTGCTTGTAGCCAATCAGGATGCTTTCTAATCGCACCAAACGACTTATGTTGGTTTCAAACAATCGGGACGACTTCTTATTGGTTGAATGACTTCGTGGTTATTCACAACCAATCAGGATGGTTTCTAATCGCACGAAACGACTTATTTTGGTTTCCACCAATCGGGATAACTTGTAATAGCTCGGGACGACTCCTCGTTGCTTCTTAGCCAATCAGGATGGTTTCTAATCGCACGAAACGACTTATTTGGTTTCCACCAATCGGGATAAACTTGTAATAGCTCGGGACGACTCCTCGTTGCTTCTAGCCAATCAGGATGGTTTCTAATCGCACGAAAAGACTTATTTTGCTTTCCACCCAATCGGGATGACTTGTAATAGCTCGGGACGACTCCTCGTTGCTTGTAGCCAATCAGGATGCTTTCTAATCGCACCAACGACTTATGTTGGTTTCAAACAATCGGGACGACTTCTTATTGGTTGAATGACTTCGTGGTTATTCACAACCAATCAGGATGGTTTCTAATCGCACGAAACGACTTATTTTGGTTTCCACCAATCGGGATAACTTGTAATAGCTCGGGACGACTCCTCGTTGCTTCTAGCCAATCAGGATGGTTTCTAATCGCACCAAACGACTTATTTGGTTTCCACGAATCAGGATGACTTGTAATAGCTCGGGACGACTCCTCGTTACTTCTAGCCAATCAGGATAGTTTGTAATCGCACTAAACGACTTATTTTGGTTTCACCAATCGGAATGACTTGTAATCGCGCCAAACGACTGCTCGTTGCTTGTCACACATCACGATGACTTGTCTAATTTTCTATCGCTTGGGATAACTTGTAGTCGCTCGAAAACCAATCGAGATGGTTTGTAATCGCACCGAACGACTTGTCGTTTTTCTTATCCAATCAGGATAAGGTCACCATACACGATGCTCTTTTTCTGTTGCCTTTTACTTTTAAACAAACGCACGCTGGGCGCTTAGGTCCATACATTCGGACTCAGGACACTACCTTCCATGTCGTACGCGGTAGTCACTATTTCTTTTTCGTTTTACTGTTAAACGAACGCTCAGAGAGCGATTAGGCCTATTGATTCCGAATGAGGACATGGTTGTCTAAATCGTACACGATAGTAATTTTTTCTCTTTTGCTATACTCTTAAACGGACGCTTGTAGAGCGTTGGGGTCAGTTGATTCAAACTAAGGACACCGTCCTCTAAACCGTAAACGGTAGTCACTTTTTCCGTTTCACTTTACTCCTCAACGGATGATCGCAGAGCGTTCAAGTCCAATTTATTCCGACTGAGGCCGTCATTTTCCAATGCCCAACGGTTGTAAGAAAATTCAAACATATGTTGTCCACTTTGAGAAACGAATAACTCGAAAAGTAAAGCAGGTAGAGGAATGATCGTGGGCTCGTTATGTTTGTCTCCAAGGATACTGTGAAATACATAGGCCCCAATCCTTGATCTTACACCTTTGTAGTGTAATAATGTGGCCGCTCTTAGGTGTGCGCGTTCCGGGAACGCGCACTTAAGCCCCGCCACCGCGACAAGGTGGCGGCCACATCGGCAGGGAGAAAGGGAAAGAATATAAGCATGGAAACAGAAGATAGGGAAATTTGGAAATTTGGGGTTTGAGAAAATTCGCTTACCAAATAAAGCCAAACTACATAATTACGATAGTAAGTGTTTGTATTTTATAATGCAAAAGTACAAAAAAAATAAAACAAATGTACATTACATTCGCAGCAATTAAAAATAAAATTTAATACTGTTTAAAATTAAAATAATATATATAAAAATAGACTCGAAAATAAAAAAATGCAAAATAAGAAAACACTACATCTTAAAGAAACCTGCAAAAAAAAAAGGAACACTGGTTATATGTATAAAACAAATTTGAAGCGTAAGTATTAATATGTTATATGTATTTTTAAAACAATTTATCTAAAGTGCATGAATAGTAAAAATATCATTTTATGTTGCAGTGAATTAACAGATTTATTCGCAAAAAAACATAATATAACCACTTGCTTTATCAGGAAGAAATGGATTAGTGCTCAGAGAAGATCAGAATTCCGAGAAAGAAAATAATGCTTCGTAAGTAATAAAAAATATGGCACAAAGAAAGTCTATAACTGTACCCTGTTCACTGAAACGTTTTATTAAATAGATTAAACTACTCGGCGAACAATAACAACGAGTCTGAAAATGATCTTGAACCAAGCAGTGTAGCAGGAACTTCAGCTAATGCTTCAAACACATTGGAAAAGGACAAAAATCCACAAAAGAAATCTCGAGCAAGCAGAACAACCGAAAACGATCTTGATGAACCAAGCTGCAGTGTAGCAGGAACAGTTACAGCTTCAAACACATCGGAGAAGAACAAAAATCCAAAAAAAATGTAATCTCGAGCAAGAACAACAACCGAAAACTTAAAAGAATGTTTGGTAGCTATAGAGTCATTTACTTCAGAAATGAAGACTGAAAGAGAAAGTTTCCATAATATGCAAGTACAAATGCTTGAAGAATACAAAAATATTAAAAAACTTCACCGAAGACTATATAAATAGTGCAACAGAGCGATGGGCTGCAGCCAGTGCCCAACGAGAGGAAAGAAATAAAATTCTAAAAAAAATTTCTAAAAATTGTTCCGATAAAGAAATTTTTTGTAATTTTATTTTTATTTAATCTACATAAGTACAATTACACATGCTGTGCAATTAACTTTATAATATTTTTGAAGTTTTTCAATTTTATTTTAACAAATGGATAATTTTTTTGTATGTTTCTAAGATAAGGCTTCTGGGGTATTCGCCGTTTCTATTCATGTTTGATAACGTCAGAAAGCGAGAGACACATTGAGAATTCTTGCATGCAATTTCCAAATAAAACGATATTTCCATAAAATAACACTTCAGATCACTTCAACACACTTCGAAAATATTCCGAGGTCTATCCCTTACCCTGACAGTTAATAAACAGCTGTAAAATGAATGTAATTCAAAGCCTAGTAACCTGCATGACTAGGCTTCGTATTACATCTATTTTACTGCAGCTGTTTATTAACTATGAAGGAAAAGGGATAGAGTATTGGAGTATTTTCGAAGTGTGCTGAAGTAATTTAAAGTGTTATTTTATTCAAATATCTTTTTATTTGGAAATTGCACGCAAGAATTCTTAACGCGTCATTTCTTGCTTTTAATGTTATCAAACAAAAAATAGAAGCAACAAGTCTTAAAATTATTATTCTTTATAATTATAAAATATAGCTCATAAAATAATGTTTAGTTCTAAAATTATAATTTCTTATTTTTTAGTTATTACGTTTCTCGAGATGTCCGAAATAAATTGTATGGTGTCATGCACTCTCGGGAACGTAACATTGTGATAATTACTAATAGCGTTTACGACTGGGCCGGTTAAATTAATGTTCCTACATATCGTAACATATAAGTATCGTTATAAAGACTGTTAAAATAAAAAAGTTCCTATGTATGCAATTAAAGGGTATTAATAACATTAAGTATTATGATTTAAACATGGTATAAATAAATAAATTTATTTAGAAAAAATTTGTTATTTTATTTATAAATATTATATTTTACAAGAACATCAGGTAATGCTTAAAATACATTGGAGAAGAACAAAAAAAGAAAAAGAAAATTTATTTTTCTTAATGATGTCGTACAAATAATTGACGGCATAACTCGTCTCGCAATTCACGGCCACGCTGATTTCCAGGAATTATCTCATTATTATTTTCAGCATTATTTATAATCGCTTCTGGATCAGGATACTCATCATCAACTGGAGGCTCTAAAAACTCCAAGTCGTCTACGTGTGCTAAATTATGCAAAACGCAACAAGCGTGTATAATTTGAACCATGCGTACAATGTCCCGCAATTTGAAATGATACAATTGTCTGAATCGTTGCTTCAAACAACCAAATGCATTCTCAATTATGACACGACATGAACTTAATTTTTGATTGAAATGTCTTTGCGCTTGAGTTAAATGTCCAGTATCTCTGTATGTACCATTAAATAATCTAAACATGGATATGCGCTATCTCCAAGTAAGTAAGATCCATCTAAAAAATAAATTGTAGTTCAACAAATCAAAACTTACTTAATCTGATATTTGAGGCTTTCGCGATATATTGAGTTTAGCTTCCGGGTGTTTTTTATCTCATTTTGATGTTTCGTGAACATTTCAGTTTACTTCGTCAGGAAAAAACAACCTGATGCTATATCAGGTCCTGATACTATATTAGATTGCTTTTCCCTGGCGATCAAATGAACTGAAATGTTCATAAAACGTAAGAATAAAATAAATTCACGTGGCTTCAACCCGAAAGCTAAACTCAAACTAAAATTAATTTGTTTATGTTGGTGTTAGTTATCACTGACCTAAACAAATTTGGTGAAGAGATTCATACAAAGGAGATTCCCTAAACACTCTTGAATCGTGTACGGATCCTGGATAGCCAATAAAAACATCTAAGAATTTTAAATTTTGGTCAACTGTTCCTTGCATATGTATAGAAAAATATTGTTTTCTGTTAATATAAGAATCATGATCCTCTTCTGGCTTGTCGAGTCTGATGTGTGTACCATCTATAGCACCTGAAAATAAATACAATATTATATAATAATTTAACGTATTTGTAAAGGTATTAAAATCAATTATGTACATCAAATATGTAATTATACCAATAATTCCTGGAAATCCTTTTCGCTGTAGAAAATATGTCATTGTTGCCTGTTTCTCCTCTAATGTAGGAAATCTTATTATTTGTGGAGCAAGTTGCATTAAAAATATTGTGACTCTTGTAATGATTACATGTAATGTGCTTATTGTAACACCAAATCGATCCGCTACATCACGATATCCTGCACTTTCGTGGCCAAGAAACCATAAATAACTTAAGATATGTTTTTCACTCGTTATTGGTACATATCCTGCATGTTCTGTAATTTTTAATTGAATATAAATATCATTACTATATAAAATAAAATCTACATAGTTAATTACTTACTAACAATAAGATTTATAATAAAATACCTTGTAAAGATGTAAAAACGTCTGATATCTCGAAACGTGCAATAAGTTCGTATACTATTGCACGTGATAAGCGAAAATGCATGATAAAATCTCGGTGAATATAACATCTGACAATGTCTTCAATGTACAAACACGATGAGATACATTAACTTCGCCAGTGTATAAATAATCAAATTAAATTTCTTAATCGACGAAGCTGGCACTCCTGACGGTCACTATCGTCAGGATACTATAAGTAGACCGAGAATCCGGTCCTTCTATCGAAACGCTTAAATTTAAGCACCTTAAATTAAGATGGAAAAATTCCCTCTCCCTTCCCTAATTAAATCGATATCGATTTAATATTAAAATCACTGTAAAAACTTATTGCGAAAAATGGTTAAGACGCCCGAACGGAATGCGGGAGATTCCAGGTTCGAACCCTGGCTGGGGTAATATTTTTCGCAATAAGTTTTTACAGTGATTTTAATATTAAATCGATATCGATTTAATTAGGGAAGGGAAAGGGAATGTACATTTTGTTTTATTTTTTTTTGTACTTTTGCATTATAAAAATACAAACACTTACTATCGTAATTATGTAGTTGGCTTTTATTTTGTAAGCGAATTTCTCAAACCCAAATTTCCAAATTTCCCTATCTCTGTTTCCATGCTTATATTCTTTCCCTTTCTCCCTGCCGATGTGGCCGCCACCTTGTCGCGGTGGCGGGGCTTAAGTGCGCGTTCCTCGGAACGCGCACACCTAAGAGCGGCCACATTATTACACTACAAAGGTGTAAGATCAAGGATTGGGGCCTATGTATTTCACAGTATCCTTGGAGACAAACATAACGAGCCCACGATCATTCCTCTACCTGCTTTACTTTTCGAGTTATTCGTTTCTCAAAGTGGACAACATATGTTTGAATTTTCTTACAACCGTTGGGCATTGGAAAATGACGGCCTCAGTCGGAATAAATGGACTTGAACGCTCTGCGATCATCCGTTGAGGAGTAAAGTGAAACGGAAAAAGTGACTACCGTTTACGGTTTAGAGGACGGTGTCCTTAGTTTGAATCAACTGACCCCAACGCTCTACAAGCGTCCGTTTAAGAGTATAGCAAAAGAGAAAAAATTACTATCGTGTACGATTTAGACAACCATGTCCTCATTCGGAATCAATAGGCCTAATCGCTCTCTGAGCGTTCGTTTAACAGTAAAACGAAAAAGAAATAGTGACTACCGCGTACGACATGGAAGGTAGTGTCCTGAGTCCAAATGTATGGACCTAAGCGCCCAGCGTGCGTTTGTTTAAAAGTAAAAGGCAACAGAAAAAGAGCATCGTGTATGGTGACCTTATCCTGATTGGATAAGAAAAACGACAAGTCGTTCGGTGCGATTACAAACCATCTCGATTGGTTTTCGAGCGACTACAAGTTATCCCAAGCGATAGAAAATTAGACAAGTCATCGTGATGTGTGACAAGCAACGAGCAGTCGTTTGGCGCGATTACAAGTCATTCCGATTGGTGGAAACCAAAATAAGTCGTTTAGTGCGATTACAAACTATCCTGATTGGCTAGAAGTAACGAGGAGTCGTCCCGAGCTATTACAAGTCATCCTGATTCGTGGAAACCAAAATAAGTCGTTTGGTGCGATTAGAAACCATCCTGATTGGCTAGAAGCAACGAGGAGTCGTCCCGAGCTATTACAAGTTATCCCGATTGGTGGAAACCAAAATAAGTCGTTTCGTGCGATTAGAAACCATCCTGATTGGTTGTGAATAACCACGAAGTCATTCAACCAATAAGAAGTCGTCCCGATTGTTTGAAACCAACATAAGTCGTTTGGTGCGATTAGAAAGCATCCTGATTGGTTACAAGCAACGAGGAGTCGTCCCGAGCTATTACAAGTCATCCCGATTGGTGGAAAGCAAAATAAGTCTTTTCGTGCGATTAGAAACCATCCTGATTGGCTAGAAGCAACGAGGAGTCGTCCCGAGCTATTACAAGTTATCCCGATTGGTGGAAACCAAATAAGTCGTTTCGTGCGATTAGAAACCATCCTGATTGGCTAGAAGCAACGAGGAGTCGTCCCGAGCTATTACAAGTTATCCCGATTGGTGGAAACCAAAATAAGTCGTTTCGTGCGATTAGAAACCATCCTGATTGGTTGTGAATAACCACGAAGTCATTCAACCAATAAGAAGTCGTCCCGATTGTTTGAAACCAACATAAGTCGTTTGGTGCGATTAGAAAGCATCCTGATTGGCTACAAGCAACGAGGAGTCGTCCCGAGCTATTACAAGTTATCCCGATTGGTGGAAACCAAAATAAGTCGTTTCGTGCGATTAGAAACCATCCTGATTGGTTGTGAATAACCACGAAGTCATTCGACCAATAAGAAGTCCCGATTGTTGGAAACCAACATAAGTCGTTTGGTGCGATTAGAAAGCATCCTGATTGGCTACAAGCAACGAGGAGACGTCCCGAGCTATTACAAGTCATCCCGATTGGTGGATACGAAAATAAGTCGTTTCGTGCGATTAGAAACCATCCTAATTGGCTACAAGCAACGAGGAGTCGTCCCGAGCTATTACAAGTCATACCGATTGGTGGAAAGCAAAATAAGTCGTTTCGTGCGATTAGAAACCGTCCTGATTGGCTGGAAACAACGAGGAGTCGTCCCGAGCTATTACAAGTCATCCTGATTGTGGAAACCAAAATAAGTCGTTTCGTGCGATTAGAAACCATCCTGATTGGCTAGAAACAACCAGGAGTCGTCCCGAGCTATTACAAGTCATCCTGATTGGTGGAAACGGAAATAAGTCGTTTCGTGCGATTAGAAACCATCCTGATTGGCTACAAGCAACCAGAGGTTTGTTCGTGTTGCTTGCACTCGTTGCACTTATGTTCTGGTAAGTTTTCTAGTAAATCTAGAGAGTGTAGCGATTCCACGAGTTAGTTGTAATTTCAACTCAAACGACAAAGTGCAGAATTGTCGAAATCAGTCGAAATGGCAGATCCACGTGAAATGTTAAATTTGTTGGATATTTCAGATGACGAAGGAGAATTAGAATTACCTGTATTAATTCCTCCTATTTTAGATTACCCACGATATGAAGAACAATATGGTAAGCGTAAAAAATATTTACTTCTAAACTGTAAAACAGGACAGCTACATATGTGATATAAAAGTTATTGAAAAATTAATTTATATATATATATATATAAATTACAGCTAATGAACTACTACATTTGATTGAAGTTTTATTAAATAATATGGAACGTGTACATCATATTAAAATAAATAATTATATTGAAGACTCAAATTAAATTTCTTAATCGACGAAGCTGGCACTCCTGACGGTCACTATCGTCAGGATACTATAAGTAGACCGAGAATCCGGTCCTTCTATCAAAACGCTTAAATTTAAGCACCTTAAATTAAGATGGAAAAATTCCCTTTCCCTTCCCTAATTAAATCGATATCGATTTAATATTAAAATCACTGTAAAAACTTATTGCGAAAAATATTACCCCAGCCAGGGTTCGAACCTGGAATCTCCCGCATTCCGTTCGGGCGTCTTAACCATTTTTCGCAATAAGTTTTTACAGTGATTTTAATATTAAATCGATATCGATTTAATTAGGGAAGGGAGAGGGAATTTTTCCATCTTAATTTAAGGTGCTTAAATTTAAGCGTTTCGATAGAAGGACCGGATTCTCGGTCTACTTATAGTATCCTGACGATAGTGACCGTCAGGAGTGCCAGCTTCGTCGATTAAGAAATTTAATTTGATTATTTATACACTGGCGAAGTTAATGTATCTCATCGTGTTTGTACATTGAAGACATTGTCAGATGTTATATTCACCGAGATTTTATCATGCATTTTCGCTTATCACGTGCAATAGTATACGAACTTATTGCACGTTTCGAGATATCAGACGTTTTTACATCTTTACAAGGTATTTTATTATAAATCTTATTGTTAGTAAGTAATTAACTATGTAGATTTTATTTTATATAGTAATGATATTTATATTCAATTAAAATTACAGAACATGCAGGATATGTACCAATAACGAGTGAAAAACATATCTTAAGTTATTTATGGTTTCTTGGCCACGAAAGTGCAGGATATCGTGATGTAGCGGATCGATTTGGTGTTACAATAAGCACATTACATGTAATCATTACAAGCAGTCACAATATTTTTTAATGCAACTTGCTCCACAAATAATAAGATTTCCTACATTAGAGGAGAAACAGGCAACAATGACATATTTTCTACAGCGAAAAGGATTTCCAGGAATTATTGGTATAATTACATATTTGATGTACATAATTGATTTTAATACCTTTACAAATACGTTAAATTATTATATAATATTGTATTTATTTTCAGGTGCTATAGATGGTACACACATCAGACTCGACAAGCCAGAAGAGGATCATGATTCTTATATTAACAGAAAACAATATTTTTCTATACATATGCAAGGAACAGTTGACCAAAATTTAAAATTCTTAGATGTTTTTATTGGCTATCCAGGATCCGTACACGATTCAAGAGTGTTTAGGGAATCTCCTTTGTATGAATCTCTTCACCAAATTTGTTTAGGTCAGTGATAACTAACACCAACATAAACAAATTAATTTTAGTTTTGAGTTTAGCTTTCGGGTTGAAGCCACGTGAATTTATTTTATTCTTACGTTTTATGAACATTTCAGTTCATTTGATCGCCAGGGAAAAGCAATCTAATATAGTATCAGGACCTGATATAGCATCAGGTTGTTTTTTCCTGACGAAGTAAACTGAATGTTCACGAAACATCAAAATGAGATAAAAAAACACCCGGAAGCTAAACTCAATATATCGCGAAAGCCTCAAATATCAGATTAAGTAAGTTTTGATTTGTTTGAACTACAATTTATTTTTTAGATGGATCTTACTTACTTGGAGATAGCGCATATCCATGTTTAGATTATTTAATGGTACATACAGAGATACTGGACATTTAACTCAAGCGCAAAGACATTTCAATCAAAAATTTAAGTTCATGTCGTGTCATAATTGAGAATGCATTTGGTTGTTTGAAGCAACCGATTCAGACAATTGTATCATTTCAAATTGCGGGACATTGTACGCATGGTTCAAATTATACACGCTTGTTGCGTTTTGCATAATTTAGCACACGTAGACGACTTGGAGTTTTTAGAGCCTCCAGTTGATGATGAGTATCCTGATCCAGAAGCGATTATAAATAATGCTGAAAATAATAATGAGATAATTCCTGGAAATCAGCGTGGCCGTGAATTGCGAGACGAGTTATGCCGTCAATTATTTGTACGACATCATTAAGAAAATAAATTTTCTTTTTCTTTTTTTGTTCTTCTCCAATGTATTTTAAGCATTACCTGATGTTCTTGTAAAATATAATATTTATAAATAAAATAACAATTTTTTCTAAATAAATTTATTTATTTATTACCATGTTTAAATCATAATACTTAATGTTAGT
>JASTWR010000683.1:0-88936 GCA_030770355.1 Harpagoxenus sublaevis
AAACGCTACGATAGACTGGAAAACTTTGACGGGGACTCGCGAACGCGTAGCTCTTATATACCGCGCGAGTGACGATATCTGCGGTAAAAGCGCGAAAATAGATCTCGTCTCCGGACGTTTCTTTCCTTCGAAACGGGAAAAACGCAATACCCCCTACTCCCTTTTTTCTTTGTTGGAAGAATCGCTTATCTCGAGCGGAAAAACGCGAGTCGCGGACAGAGTCATCCCCCGGACGTCGATTTCCTGACCGCGAAAAACGGAGTCGTCCCCTGACGTCAATCGCGAAAAAAAATACGCTCATTCCCCGGACGCCGATTTCCTGACCGCGAGATAGACTCATCTCCCGGATGTCGATCTTCCTGAAACGCGAAAAACGACTTTCCTCGTCCGACGCGACAACGCCCTGTCTCGCGCGTCCAGCGATTCTCGCCCTAAAAATATTGCCCTACCCCGCGTCACGACGCTCCTCGACACCTGTTGACCCGTACCTCCGTCAATCGCGCTCCGGCCGTGACGCGCGTTGCTTCTCGTTTCCTTCCGCCCCTCTTCTCGGCGATGTCGCTCGCGCGCGTCGCTCTGTGCGCGATCGCCGTCGTCGTCGCGGCGAACCGCGGGTCCAACGAGAGCGAGACGGCGACCCGATATCTGCGAAAATACGGATATCTGGACAAAGATCTACAGAGGTCTTCGTCCGGGAACACCGACCGAGATCTCCGTCAGGCTGTCGAGCTGTTCCAGGAATACTACCGACTACCCGGCAACGGCGAATTGAACGAGGAGACGCTGAATCTGATGCGCAAACCGCGATGCGGCGTCGAGGACGTGTCGGAGCGCACGTACGCCCCGCTCACGCGCAAATGGTCGAAGACGCATCTCAGGTGGAACTTCCACCTGGCCACTGCGCAGATGCTGAAAACGGCTCAAGCCGCGTTCGATCTGTGGACGGCGAATTCGTCGCTGACCTTCGAGCGCGATTCGCAGAACCCCGACATTCTTATATCGTTTCGCGAGGGTCTTCACACGTACGCGGGCTCTCGATCGGACGGAATGTGCTCGGCGGAACTGGACGGTCGCGGCGGGGTACTGGCTCACGCGTTCTACCCGACCGGAGATATCGACTTCGTCTCGGAGGTGCACGTCGACAGAGCGGAACCGTGGCACATATACCTGACCGACAATCCCGCGGGAACGCAGCATCTGCTTCAAATTCTGACGCACGAGATCGGTCACGCTCTAGGTCTGATGCACACGACCAACCCGGACGCGGTGATGTACGCGTTCGCGCCCGATAAATCGTTCCCCGTTAAACTTGGTCTAGAGGACGTTCTTTCTATTCAGCATCTATACGGCGCTAAGAAAAGCGCCAAATTTCCGAGAACGACTACGACCGCGCCGACGACGACGACGACCGCGCCACCACCGACGACGACGACGAAGACCGCGACGGTGGACGTCGAGACGGATCTGTGCGCCCTGCGGCGCCCGGACGTCGTGCTGGTGTCGAACGGCCGATTGTACGTCGCGCACGAACGACGCCTGTGGTCGGTCGATCTCGACGGAAAAACCTACAAGAGGCCGATGCTGATGACGGACTACGCGAATTTTCTCCCCGAGAACTTCACGCGTTTGACGGCCGCTTACGAGACGCCCTCGGGCGATCTCGTGCTGTTCGCGGACAGAAAAGTCTACATGGTCACCTATAATCCGCGTCTGGCGCTGGCGCCGACCTGGCCGAGATCCTACGCCGAGCTCGGAATTCCCGCGGACGCGAGGATCAACGCCGTGGTGAGCACGAACAAAGGGCGGACCTTCGTGATATACAACGATCAGATCGTGGGCGAGATGGACGATTGCTCGATGAGAATCGTAAAATTTTACGCGATCGAGAAGATATTTCCGGGGATACCCTCCGGCGTAACGTTGGCGTTTCGGTACACGGACGGTAATCTGTATTTTGTCGGAAGAAAACAGTTCTACAGATTCAACGACTTCGCGAGGACCGTGACGGCTGCCGGTAGATTCGACCTGGGGATCCTCGGCGTCGCTTGCCCGAGAGACGGACTGCTGCGGCAGTTGCGGGATCTCTTGAATCGATTCGTCAGAATCGACGCGCTCGCGAGCGGCGACGATCCGTCGGAGGAAGAGGAGGAAGAGGAGGAACGGGAAACGGAGCGATAAATCGCGGTTTCGCGCGTCGCCCTTGAATCGTCGAGGAGGGTATATATACCATCATCCCCTGAGACTGTCATTATTGCGCGATCAGTCTCGCGACGATATGTATTCGCCGCCGCAGCCCACGCACTTCGAGGCGCGCTACTCGGACGGAGACCGCGATAACGTCGCCGGTGGAGCGAGAAAGAGAGGACTCGACGAGCGATCGGCGGAACCGAGCCAGAGCAACGGCGACGAGCGGAAAAAGACGTGAGTCGACGCGCGATCTCATCGTCGCGATTATTTCGTCGTTGTCACGATTCTCGTCGTTTCACAGACGCAAAGTCTCGAGGCGCGACGCGGAGCGTCCGCAGCGGATTCTGGGAAGGAGGTACGAGTTGACGAGAACGGGGTACAAGTTCGTCGAGGTCGGTGTCGCCGTCGTGCTCCCCTGCTACGTGACCATCGTCATAGGGGATTGCCACGGCAAGGAGATATCGCTCTCGCCCGAGACGTGGAGGGAGTTTCTCGATCAGAGGCGCGTCGTGCTGTCCCACCTGTACAGCGGCGAGAACCACGCTCCGCCGCCCCCGATGTGTCTAGCTGACGGAAACCTGACGCTGAGATTCGGGAGCATACACAACCAACCTATCCTGCGCATAGACACGTCGACGACGCGTCTCGTCGCGTCGATGAGCACGGTGCTCTTCCTGTTCGATCTGGAGCTGTGCTTCAACCGCGTCGTCGTCACTCTGTCCTCGATGACCGGCAGGATCGACTCGAGGCTGTCGCGCTTCCTCGCCATCGCGGCCACCGTGGCGGATCCCGCGAACGTCTCGAGGGCGATACGCGAGAGCGAGACCTTCGACCGCGGCGATATCGTCGACTGCGAGTTGGCCGCTCTGTGCTTCGGCAGAGAGAAATCGTAACGATGTAGCGGTAGCGAGAAACAATAAAGAAAAAAAACGAACCTTATTGTCTAGCTTTCATTTTTCCCTATATCTAAAACAAGGTGGGAAGGAGGCGGGAAAATGAGAAAACAAAAATTACTCGAACAGGCGTATATTTCTCCCGCGAGATACATCTCAAAAGTTGCCTCGCCCGCTCTCGTAGGTGAGGTTCTTCGTCTCCCTCTGGACCCCCGGAACCTTCTTCAGATCGTCCGCCACGAGGTCCATCATCTGCAGCATCAACTGCCGCTTGCGATCCGCGCGCGAGAGAGAGGTGAGAAACTGAGCTCTCACCTTCGCGTATCTCCACCATTCGCGCTTGTCCCTGCTGACGATGTCCTTGACGTCGAAGACGTCCATGCGAATCAGCTGAGACCCGACCTCCCCCGGCGACCTGATGGTGAAGAGTCTTCGGTCCTTCATGCTGGAGACGTACTGCGGTACGCGATCCAGATCGCGATCCGACAGATCGAACAGCGCGTCGAACCCGCCGCCGCCGTTCTCCTCGTCCTCGCGCGACTCGTTCGCGCCGTACGCGTGATCCGTCGATACCGCGCGCGACGCGAGAGCGTCCACGGGCGGATCCGCGGAGACCGCGCGCGACGCGGAAGCGTCCGCCGCCTTGACGGTCGACGCACCGTTGACGTGACTCTCGTGTTCGCTGATCCACTCGTAGAACGTATCGTGCGTCATCAGACCCTTCACCAGCGACGAGTACACCTTAGACGGAAATTGGGCGCGAACGAAACGATACATATCGTCCACGGAACAGGTCGGACTCACCGGACCTTCCTTCAGCCACAATCCGTAGAGCTCCGTGATCGCGCTTCTTATCTCCTCGCCCTCGCGCGCGCGACGCGCACCGGTGTCCCTCTGATTCGCCAGGTATCTCGACACGCTCGCGAGAAAATCTCTCAGGTTTCGCGTCGCCGAGCGCTCGGGTCTCCATATCTCGTTCAGCAGGTCGACCAGGGCGAAGGTTGGCGATTCGACCTCCGTCCGCGCGCCCAAGAGCGAATCGTCCAGGATCGCCATTATCTCCGCGTCCTTCTGCTGACTCTCCGCGACGTTCATGTCGACGTTCCTCGCGCTCTCGACCGAGTCTCGATAGACGTCTAAGACGTCTCTCGCGCTACCCCGCGTTTTATATAGAATCGAGCGATCCGATGGAACGAGAAGTCCTCTCCGCCGGCAATCGCCCGGTAAAACGAAGAGTCCTCTCCGCCGACAATCGCCCGATAAAACAAAGAGTCCTCTCCGCCGATTATCGCGGAGGGCACCTTCGGACTTCAGGGCTGCGCCGTTATCGCCCCGATAAAACCCGACTCTAGAACGCCCCGATAAAACCCGACTCTAGAACGCCCCGATAAAACCCGACTCTAGAACGCCCCGCTATCGCCCCGTCGTCCTCGCGCACCCCCCGGCGCCCCCGGCGAAAAAAAAATTTCACCGCGCCGCCCCTGACCGAGCCCCGGGGGGACGATCTCGACGATCCGCCCCTGGGCGCGGGGAGGTCCGCTGCGGTAAGGGGAAAGAAATTTTCCTCTCGCACCCCACCTACCGCTCGCCCACCGCTTACGGCTTCCCCCACGAACCGACGCAGCCCGTCCCGACCCCCCGGACGGAGCTTCCATCACTTTAAACTGTCGGCTGTATCCCTACTAAGATTGACTGTGCTAATTGTGACGCGTGTTATATCGGACAAACAAAAAGAAATCTGGAAACTAGACTTAAGGAACATATAGCAAACATCAAAAAACACCCTGATAACCACTCTGTGGTCAGCAAACATAAGGTTTCTCTTAACCACGATTTCGATTGGGATAATCCCAAAATACTACATAAGGAGAAACATTTTAAGAAAAGAGAAATCGCGGAGATGGTTTTCATCAAAAAAGAAAATAACTCGATTAACCTACAGAAGGACACAGACAACCTTTCCGAACTCTATGACAAAATAATAAATTCTTTATGATTTTCGTTGTCGTCATTGTTTATATTTGTCATTACGTTGTCCGTTGCTGTTCAGTCTAGACGTGCTTTTAATTATATTAATCTGTCACCTCGCGTTACGAAAAATGTACAATTTTAATGTCAAACGTCGCACAAAACACGTAAGTGCTCTGTCTTTTTATGGACTCGATGTATAATTTTACTTGATACTCTTTAGTTATTGTTATAATATTTTAGTTTGTAGATTTAATTTTATTGCTGGAACAATATCTGAGATTATGAAGTGTTGCGTAGGCGTATGTATATTATACATTTACACTTGATAAGGACTGGATTCTCAGTCGAAACGTCGTGTTAACTGATGAATAAATGTTGCCAGTTTTGGTCGAAAAAAAAAGTTTTCTTATTAAAAAAATGAAGTTGCAGACGCTAAAAATTTATCATCGAAAAGAAGACGTGTAATATAATTAACCGATCAAACAAGCCCGCCGAAGTCGCGATCCGTTTCCACTTTAGCGTATTAACAAAGAAAAAGATACTTACCCAGGATCATCTACGGAATTCACTGCAACAACTCAACTCGCCCTACTTTAAACCTCTAAACAATATGGCGAGAGAGAGCGCAGCAGGCGCCTACTAAGGCCCCACGCGCCAATTTTAAATTAAATTTATTTTATACTCTAAAATGTTGTGAAGTTTAGCAATGATAAGCATTACTATCTGTTATCATGTTCGAACGAGACGTTTTATATAATTGCGATCGAACTTTGCCCGCCTTTGGTGGGCTGGTTTAATCGATTAATAATTCCGGTCGGAATCCATTCCGAAAAGTTCCATAATACGTGCCCAGTAACGAAATATGAACAACTGCAGTTCACTTCGTACTTTTAAGAGAAATTATATCCCGCAATATCCGTATTAAGACAAAGTGTACTAAGTAATATCCGTATTAAGGAAAAGTGGCAAATAGTTACAGAGCGTGCAGGAGCAGTAACACAAAAAATTTTAATTTTTGTGCCGTCCGAGATCATGTTAAGGACCTTTTAAAAAATTGGATAAAAATAAATCGTACAAATTTGAAAAAGTAAGTATTTCAAATGTTTATGTAAACTACAACGTATTCTCAAAATTATATCATCAGTCACAAAAACACTACATATAAGTTTGCTATTACAATTATTTACATAATTTTAGATGCAAAGATTTACATAATTTTAGATGCAAAATTCTTCTTCTGATTATTTTCGTTCTTGTGCTCGAAAAAAGTAATTTTTGTTTAACAGTGTTATGCATTGATTTGTAGATCAGAGATAGAAGAAGAATACACGGAAAGAGAGCAGCTGTTTCAAGAAATAGAAGATTTGCAACGAGAATACAAATCTTCAAGAAAAAGTAACAATTCTAATTTAAAGAAACTGGGAATACAAGTAAGAGATATAGCATTAAAAAATGTTTACGCATCAGAAGCAGAAGCAACAACAAGTAAATTGGAAGTCCAAAAATTTACGTCTTTATGTGCAACAAAAGCTCCATCAAATCCGATGTTCTTACCACTTCCAGAGTTACTACCAACACCGTTATCATTACAATTAAGACTTACAAAACTTTGTTCCTTCCGCATGTCCGACTAATATTTTAACACTAAATATGCCCCCACCACACATCAATGCTTTTCACCAGGATCAGACCATCACCATCACCAGGATCATCGTCAACATTATCTTTCGCAACACCATTATCAAGTTGACAAATGGGTCCTATAAGAAATAGAGTACGTGGCGGGCTTTAAAATTCAACATTAAACTATTTAGAAGAAAAACACAAGAAAGAAATAGAATTCGAAAAAACAGAAATTGCAATTGGAACAAGAAAAATTTCAATTTGAAAAAGAAAAGTTTAAATTAGAAAAGAAAGAGCGTGAAACCAGATTAGAATTGGAAACAGAAAAAAGAAGTCATAGCATTGCTGTAGCAGATCAGCAAAAACAACTAATGGAAAGATTATTGCATCTTATCAATCCAAAGATATACAGGGTGGACCAAATGAGTCTATAATGGGAAAAATCTCGAAATAGAGGTTAGATACAGCAAAATGTTTCAGACAAAAGTTGTATGGTCTAAAGAGGGACATATAAGATGGTGGCAATGATTTGACTTTGGATGGTCGTTTGAAGCTCACGTGAACGTCACCTTCAATTTCTTAAACAGAACCCCCTATATTGTAGTATATCGTTTGAAGGGCATAAAATAACAAAAATTTTGGTACAAACCAGAGGTCGATACGTTGACCCGTTCGAGAGTTATTTAGGGTCAAAAATTGACTTTTTCCAACTTTGACTTTACATAACTCCCGAACGGATCAACGTATCGACCTCTGGTTTGCGCCAAAATTTTTCTTATTTTATGCCCTTTTAAATGATATACTACAATATTGGAAGCTTTTATTTCAAATTTTTGAGTTGGAGTCCCCTGGGATACTAAAAAATTTTAAGTAAAACCCCCATATTGTAGTATATCGTTTGAAAAGGCATAAAATAAGAAAAATTTTGGCGCAAACCAGAGATCGATACGTTCATCCGTTCGGCAGTTATTTAAAGTCAAAATTTTAAAAAGTCAATTTTTTACCCTAAATAACTCCCGAACGGGTCAACGTATCGACCTCTGGTTAGCGTCAAAATTTTTCTTATTTTATGCCCATTCAAACGATATACTACAATATTGGAGGTTTTGTTTAAGAAATTGAAGGTGACGTTCACGTGAGCTTCAAACGACCATCAAAAGTCAAATCAATGCCACCATCTTATGTTCCCCTTTAGACCATACAACTTTTGTCTGAAACATTTTGCTGTATCTAACCTGTATTTTGAGATTTTTCCCATTATAGACTCATTAGGTCCACCCTGTATAGGCCTGTTGCGTATCTGTCGTGGCCGATCGACTCGCCATCTATCGGCCCAAGAAGGCATAACAAAGGTGAGCAGCTATTTGCCACGAAGAAATGCAACCACAAGAGAAAGTGAAACACGTTTAGTCTAATAAAAAGTTCGACAAAATGATCTCCCTTGTAATTTATTGCGGTTTCCAAAATGTTAAGACTGATTTGTTTCGTCCAAAATTTATCTCCAAAGGTATTGTATTGAAGAAGTGGCACATAAACTTAAGTGAAAAGAAAGTAAAGCACGTTTATTTCAATTTCAAAAATTCGACAAAATGATCTCCTTATTTGTAATTTATTATAATTTTTAAAATAAAAACCGATTTGTGTCGTTTAATATCTCCAAAGGTATTGCATTTGTACGAGAAACGAGGTTATTGTTCGATAATCAATCTCGCTAATGTATAAAATTCGTATATATCTTTGTACAGAAAATAAGATTGACTGTTATAAAAAAACTTTTTGACATATTAAATACGGTATTAACTGAATTTATAAAAATAAACGTGTTATATGTGTGCAGCTAAAATAGGTACTTAAAATTAAAGTCTTTCTGAGACATTATTTATAAAAAAAATTTGACGTTTTTGATGTTTGTACATTAGAAACAAAATTATTCCGAAGTAATCACGTTATAGTGAAGTTAGAGAGATAGCGGTTATTAACGGTGTTACGCATGTTATAAAAGGAAAAGTTTTACCCAAAATTAAAGTAAATAATCCCCAATATATAAAGTCATAATTGAAGTAAGTATTGTCAAAATGTAAATAATTTTGCTGCCCTTCAAAGCCATAACTCACGTTTGCTTTTTTCGTTTAAATATTGCGTGTCAGCAGACGACTCACCTTTGCGTCGCCCAATCTTGCCAACAGGGCGGCGCTGCAGGAGATACGCAACAGGCCTATAGTTCTAATATTAGTTTCATTATTTTGACATTTCATATTTTCCATGTTTCTTCATACTTTGCATGTTAAAATTGTTATAATGCAATAAATATAATTTCTATTATACATATATTTTATTACACTAGACATCACAGACGCGCGCTTCGCACGCGCTATTTACCTTTAATATCATACTGTTACAATTGCGACCCGTTTTCCTTTGGTCTCGCTAGCCGAAGGGGCGCTGCCGCAAATTAGCTAACAATAAGATAAATGGTAGCTCGAAGGTATCCGCGAGATTGATTTCCTCAAACAAAATACTTAATATGGGCGCCAGGTGAGTTTACGCGCACCATGTTTCACAATTCGATCCCTGGTTGATATATCTTAAGCCCGAACGCAAGCACTAGGCGTCGGTTACGTTCTTTGTAGTGAAGGAGGGTGGAGAGGTAGCGCAGCGCAATCAACACATCGGATTAAGTAATAATAAGAAATATATATTTCAGATCTAGTAACGTATAATAATGTCAACGTATAATAGATACCGTTGTCGCAAAGCCGGGCCGCCTCGGCGGCGGCGGCTGTTCAAGGGAGAATCTCCGATCGTACTTTACTCAAAATCGCAAAAACGTCGCTCACAGTACTTACAAAATCCCGAACACGCGAATTTCAATCACGCGAAATGTCTTTACGCAAATAACGTTCATGCAAATACGCGAATCTCAAAGTAGTGTGTATACACCGGTTCTGGATAACTTGTAGGCGAGGGGGGAGCGGGGCAAGGGGTTTCGGTGGCGCGGGGCAAGGGAGGGGAGCGTGTGCACTTAGGGCAAGGAGGTCCGCGGGGCAAGGGAGGGGAGCATGCATTTAGGGCGCGGGGGTCCGCGGGGCAAGGGAGGGGGCGTGTGCACTTAGGGCGCGGGGGTCCGCGGGGTAAGGGGAGGGTGGCAGCCTACAGCGGGGGTCCGCGGGGTAAGGGGAGGGTGGCGGCCTACAGCGTGGGTCCGGGGAGGAAGGGGGAGGGGCCTTAGGCGCGCGCTCGTCGGGGGGTATGTTTCTAAATGCTGCGTCTTGCCCTGCATAAGCGATCATTGATATATTTTACGATCAATTATAGTGACGTTAATGTCCTCTTCACTTTTCTAGAAAGAGATGTTTATCACAGATTATGTTTCTTTCAAGTATGCACATGCGGCCTGCATTTTTTGCTCAAAAGAGCCCTTTGTCGGACCATGCCTTTGCGACTATAAAAAATAGCGCGAGCGCCAGTGACAGGCTGCTATAATTTACGATCAATTATCGCAGCGCCGATGTCTTCTTCATTTTTCTAGAAGAAGACGTTTTATCGACGAGCATGTCACCATTTGACACGGACATTTCGTGACCCCATTCGGTTAAAATTTTGCGAGCGCATACTAGTTTTAACCGTCGCGTTTTTCTTCATTTTTTTCTAGAAAGGGTCGTTTTTTTTGGAGTCATGTATTGTGCAGGATCCTTCGACCTATTATTGACTCACTAAAGTTAGTACGTCTTTACTGGACGGAAATTGGTCCACTGATCTAAATCTTTCTTTTAACTCCTATGATTGTCTTCCACATGCGAAAGGAATAAGATCTCAAATGCTCTCCATATAATTATCATAAATAGTAAATGTCGTAAATGTCAAAAACGCATTGTGTTCCCTACTCCAAAAATTTTTCTTGGCTACCATGACTGCCTTCTTCATAGTGTCCAAGCCACCGAATTCGCACAGTCTTCCCAGCGTTTACACGATGAAGTTCGTACATAATCTAAAGAAAACTTATATAAAATTTAAATTTAAAAATGGAAAACAACGTAGAACATTTCATTGAAGTTATCTACCCTGTACGTGGGGTAAGTAGTGATACAGTGATATAGTGATTATTGTAAAAAATTTCCTGTGAAACATAATTCATAGTGTTTTTTTTTATTTTTAGTGGTTGTGGGTTGACAACGAACCCATTGCGGAAGTACAGGTGTACGATCTTGTCCGAATACGGATAGATCGCCGAGACCAGGTAATGGTTTTGGCATACATATATAATTATATTTATATTTTAACATTAAATTAGTATTTATGTTTAATATGTATTTTTTCAGGGATGGTTAAGGCTGGAGCAGATTAGAATCCCGTATTTTTTAAATCTTTATCAAATGCTGAGTGTTAGATTTAATAGAAGATTGGATCGTGAAAATAATGATGACATCTGGTCGGCGCGCCACACTATATTTTGTCTTAATACGTTGTTTGGTGAAGATTAAAAAATAAATATTTGTTATTATAAAAATAAAAATTGTTTTTAAAAATAAAATTTACTTTTTAATAAAAAACATCTTTCAAAAATTATCTTGTAAAAAAATTGTTTTATAAAACAATATCATGCTAAAATAAATTTTTATTGTATATTTATCGTGTGTTTATTCTTTCAGTTACTTTCCTTCTTAGATTTAGATATTAAAATATTTTACTAAATTATTAAAATATAAAAATAAATATTGTTATATTTTATTATAAATTTAAATATCGGTTAACATGTCCACTAATGTTCGGATGGCAGATTTCACGCGATGCGCGAACGGAGGAAAGAAAACGCGAGCGGGAGAAAGAGAGCGCGAACGGGAAATATACCGCGATGAGAACAAGATGTCATAACCAAAATGGCGTCATGAAACGTGCTGACGCGCTCACTGAAACCTCAGATCTCCCCCTTCCTCTGCATGACGTCACATTATGACCATCTCGCTCCCACTCGCGTCTTCTTTCTCCCGCACGCGTCGAGTACGTCTCCCTTTGGTTCAACAAGGGGTATACGGCCCGACCGTAACGGTAACCATCTCTCTCTCTCTCCCTCTCTCACTCCCTTTTAAAAAGAAAAGAAAGAGAACGCTTAGCTCCCGAGCTACAAGAAATCAGAGCACAAATATTAAATATATATATATAAAGAAACATTAATAACAGAAAAAAGAAACAATAATAATAAAAAATAATAATAAAAAAGAAAATATTAGTAATGAAAATAAAAAAAACATTAATAAATAAAAGAACCTGCAGCAAGACTCGAACCAGCGATCTCGCGATTATGAAACTAACGCGCTGCCCACCGCGCCACGCTTTCAGTCGAATACTCGTACTTACAATTTTAACCAAATCGGGGAGAGGAACGTCTGGCCCTCCCCATGTAATATTTTGTTAATATTTTAATAATTTTATTAAATTTTTTAAATTTATAATAAATGGTATATAATCATAATTTAAATAGGAATAGAGGAGAAGGAGGTGGAAGGAAAATTAAATAAGTAAAAAATAATTTAGATATATGTTATACATTTATTCATGTTAACCTACTACATCAATAGATTTCTCTCTCGATGCATCATACATAATGTCATCCATAGCATACGCTATTAGTTCGCAATCTACAATTGACGTTTGATCGTAATAGCTGTGCAAGAAACTAAAGGCATCGCATTTTTCGGTAATACGATTTCTTCGTAGAATACTTGCAAAATCGGTGAACTTCGTATCTACATCTCTCGCAAGCTGATATAGCTCGCGGAAGACATGCTCGACGCAGTGTTCGAGCGTGAGTAAAAAGAGAATAGTTGCAGGTTTCATGTACAAATAATTATTGCGCGATGACAATTTTACAAGTTTATCGTCACGCATTTGTACAACTTCGAGTATTAGATCTTGAATAGTCAGCGACTGACCGACAGTTGACTGCACGAGTCGCTCGACATCCATGCGTCTATCGATGAGCACCGTCCACGTTCCATGATGAATCGCGATTTTAAATCCTCGGTTGTCGCCAAGGACCAATTCCACAAAGGAACCGTGTGGAGGTCTCACGCTGATCCCAATGTCCAAATATTTGTGAGCTGTAGGTGTCAATGCAAATCGTCTGCTCAAGATACGAGGCGTATAACGAGGTTTCGATTTATCGAAGAAACTGTAGAAAAAAATAAAATAGATAAATGATTTATGGAAAAAATAGGTTTTGGAAAAATATATGCAAAGTAATACTTACGTATTAGGCTGGTTCGATGGAGTTTCACAAGGAATCGGCACGTAATAATTCATACTTGTGCTGCTTCCCGCAGAGGAGTACATCGCTGTTGGTTACAAGATTCGAACTGCTTCCACACGGGTGACTGATGCAAGACTGAACATGTCTGAACATGTAACGATCGCGTACGACTCTTTGTAACAAAATTATAAGGGAAGGGAAGGGATTATTCCCCTTCCTTCAACATTTCAAGCGCCAATGTCAGCGCTGCTTACGTAGAAGTTATTAAAAAAATTCTAAGAAATCGAAAAAAGTAAACGTTATAAGAAACGCAAAGAAAGCCAACGGATCTTTCAAACATTTGTTAACCACTAACAACTAATGGGGAAGGGGAAAAGGACATAAAACATTGTAAAATTCATATAATTTATTTTTTTAAAAATTTCAATTCTTTCTGGCGCGACCACCAGTTAAATAATTTTAATACATTTTGTAATGCGCAATTCTTAACATGTTTTCCGCATCGCATAGTATTGGTATCATCTAGATTATTTAAAGATTCGATGTCTTCGTGATCCGCGTCCAGAGTCTCGACGATCAGGTTTTTTCTCGCATAATTCTCAAGCAGATCCACCAACCATTCCAGTTTCTGACATCCCTTGACGTACACGAGAGTCGGCGGCGTCTCATCATCATCATCCTCTTCTGTACCAAGCACGGCTGATGTAATTATGCGTTTAGCCATGTTGTACGGCACGTTTCCGTCTTCCCATCGTAACCCATGGTGATTTTTAATCAACCAGGAAGCACACGACTTGTCGAATTTTGTGAGGAGACTCCACGGCATGGGGTGTGTAAAAATGTAATGTGCCAGGATAGTCCCCTTTCGCAGCACCGCAACCTCCTTCACGACAAATTTCATCCCGACGGTGAATCCTTGCAGATCGACAAACGTAGGCACGATCATGACGCAACGAAGGAGCGATCTGTACTATACCTTATCGCGATGCATCTGTCTCTCTTATATCGAAATATTTTGCAGACAGTGCAATTTACGTGATCTTGCGCACCACGTTCGACAACGGGCTGTATTCGATTACGCGATCATGCAAGATGAGACAATAGGCGGTAGTATTCGCGGGTACATTTTCTTTGCAGTCAAATTCTATTCGCACATCCACGGTGGCGCTCTTGACGGACTCGTTCTGTCGCGAGCAATCGATGACAACAAAAGGTCCTTGCATCAGGAATGTGGCCACTGTGCACAACGTTTCAAAGCAGTCGAATCCGTAATAAGTTTTACGGAAACGTGCATACATATCAAACAGGATGGCATATCGGTTTTTGTCAATGTCTAGATTCATGTCGTCATACGGATAAAATTCAGAGTTTAGATAAAGTTTCACGTTGGTCAAGTTACAGTGGTCGAATCGGCTAGCATCTCGAGACATAACATTTTTTCGACCAGTTTGGAGAGCAAAGATGACGTATCGCGGCTTTTCTAGCTGAGTCGCAGTCTTGACAGCCCACGAATGCTTGGTCGTGCTCTGCAGCATGGGATACTCATACAGATCCCATGAACGGAAACTCATACTCAAATATCGCCCGTTTTCCAAGGCGCGCAGCATCGACAGCTTGTTTACCTCGTTCAACGTAACGTGAGGCATTCGCCACTGTACTTTAAACAATTCGATTTCAGGCTCCGTCGTCGGATTTCCCACAATGCAATTGTTGTCGCTACGCGCTCGTATTAAAATTAATTCGTGACGAGCGTTAACAACCACGCGTTTGAAATCCTCGCAAAAGCCCAGCAAGATCTTGAGCGGTACGCAAAAGTTGAAATATCCTTCCGATATATTCGATAAAATGTCCCATCCAGCATTCCGCATGATCGAAGCATTGTCAGTACGTTAGCGATACATAGTTTTTGAGAGTACTGGTTATTCCAACGTTTCTACTGCGATCAATCTCCACGCCGTTAAGTTCATATCGAATTTCATCAAACATGAACGCCACGCAATTATTTACAAGCATTGCCTGAGAGTCGTCGTCGTTCCTTTTCTTTATTCTCAAGATTCCTTCAACGTAGAGAAAACTTTCGCACGGCAACGTATACAGATCCTGCTGTTGTATTGGTATTCGTATCTCGTCGCTATGCTCAAACGTTGTGTTGGCGTACGGGTTGTACGTGTGAGTCTCGATCTTGACGATGCGATCGTCAAAGACCGGCTCGCCTCCAATGTTAAGGATATCGCTCATGTTTTTATCAGATATTTCGCACCGCGAATCCCAAAGATTGTAAAAATTCAACGTTCGATGCTTTCAGCTTCTTCTTCGTGTTTTTAGCGTAACCTGACGACGATGATGATGGCGATGATCGAATGATATCGTTGGTCACTACCGTAGTGTGAATAGTCTTATCTCTCGCGTGCTCCGTGTCGTTCAACACGAGCATCTCATACGTCGTGCACACTCACGAGCGTTATCGTTGTCGCCGTCGTACGTGCAATCTGACAGGTGATCTCTTCTCCTCGAAAATCGAGCAATCGTCCGTCTTGATCCACAACGCGTATTGTTAGATCCGTAATGCTCCGCGCGATGATCGGCAGGTAAATGATCTGCGCCGGCGTTTCCGATATCTTATATCCTGGTGGCACGCTCGGAGAAAATTCATGTATCGTATGAACGCGTTTACCGTTGCTGTACGCGCCCGCGGTCACGTTACACTCTATGCGGATTATGTTTATGTTGATAATATTAATCGGTAGATCCGATTGGTGCCATTTTCCTGGTTGCAATATACGCTTTGACGAGAATCCCAGCAGCGATCCAATGTTGTTGGGTTTGCTAAAGTTTACTCTGAAAGCGCAATTGATCTCGCTTTTCATAGTGTTGTGATTAGCACGGAGCACTATCAGGTATTTTACAGCCTCGTCCTCGCTCTCGTCGTCGCTCGCGCGAACGGTCTCCTCTCGCGCGATATCCGCGACTGATGTACGATCATCGCGATCGCTGGAACGAACTACGTGTCGCGGGCGTTTCCATGAAATTGCACGTTTCAAAAACTCATTTAAGGCTCGTATCTCGTACGATCCCTCGGGAATCGTAATTTCCGTGTCATCCTCGTCGAAATAGAATTTATTATTCGAAGGAATTCACGTTCGGTATCGTGTGATAAGTCTCAAAAACTGTTAGACCGAGCTCGTAGTCACCATCGCTCAAATCTATGGGAGGAAAGTAGTGCACCGCGAGGATGCTGCTCTTCCCGGTCAGCGTGAACGTCATAGACATGTCGGGAAAACCGTTTAACGAACACTGAGTCTCCACGGGCACCGTCAGGCTTTAAATTTACGCAGATTGTCATCGATCGTTTGAAGAAACCGCAGGCACAATTGTCCGCAGATGCTCTGCTCATAAGTTTGAATGGGTGTGCGATTGTACTCTATCTTTGTCACGCTGTGTCCGAAATATCGCACCAATTCGTTCGGCGGTCGAAGATTACCGAAACTGTCGAAATACATCACACGGTTTCCTCTCTTTGCGTACGCCACCCAATGAGTACCAGGACCCGCTGTATTGTCCAAATTTACAATACCGCTCTCGTTTCGACGTATACCGCCGATCGGTAACGAGTCACGCATAAAAACACCTCTAAAATACGGAATGTGCATACGCTTTGCCAGTTGTTGCAGTTGTACGTTGGTAGTTGCACCCGTGGGCATATTTAACGCCTCTTTGACGTTTTTTTTTTCCTTTCTTCTTCTTCGATGTTACTCCCCGCCCGCGTTTGTACGGAGCGAGATGAAGTCCACGACCTTCCATGGCGCGATTGTGACGTTGCATCTCTTCTAGCTGACGCCACGCAGCTTTGTTATCGTTCACGACTTTTGCGACTCCCGCCGCCCCGCCTGCCAGAGAACCGAGAACTCCCAACAACGGTAGAATCGGTAATGCACCACCTCGTTTCGCTGCTGCGAGTATCCGTTTCTTCAATGCTTTCTTCTTCTTCTTCACCGTTTTCAAACCCATTCCTAACTTCCGCTTGACATTCATGGTCTCCCAGACGGCTGTAGCGACAGCTCTCTCTCCGAGAGTCGAATCTTTTGCGATGACACGTTCTAGCGCTCTCTTGGCGAGTATCTTGTCCGCCGCGTGTCTGTCGATGAGATCGTTGCTACGCGAATACGCTATGTCGTGTTCGCGACACGCCGCGTCCAATGGATTAATACCTTGATCACCTCTGGCTAATCGTTCTTCCAGCCGAGTGCCCGGACCGCAAAACTGATAGCCTGGAACATGCAATTCGATCGGAAGTGCGTTTATCGCGCGGTTTAACAGGCCTCTGCCTATTTTCGTTGGCATTCGTAGCAATTCTTTATCAATGGTGTGGGATCCTCAATGTGCGTTCGCTGGTCTTGATAGCAGGATGAACATCTTTGCTACTGAGCGACTCGCGGTTCCGCACACCTATAAATAGGCGTTTGATTCAGCCCTCCAGTCGACAGTGTGACAAAATGAAATTCGTGCAACAGCCGTTGGCGATACGCGTGACGAATTACGACGACAGATCACGGTCGATGGGGGACACCGCGGAAAAGCGCAGGCACGGTCCGATGTTACCGACTACTATACGCGCGATTATTTGCGGCCCCTCGAATTGCGGTAAAACCAACGTTCTGATAAGCTTGTTGGAAAGTCCTCACGGTGTTCGTTTTGAGAACGTGTACGTGTACTCGAAGTCGCTACAGCAGCCGAAATATCGATATCTAGAAAATTTATTGACGTCGATCGACGGAATCGGTTATTTCACGTTCTCCAACAACAGTGACGTCATTCCGCCGAGCGATGCGTGTCCAAACTCGATCTTCATCTTCGACGACGTGGCATGTGACAAGCAAAACGCGGTGAGAGAGTACTTTTCAATGGGCCGGCACTCGAGCGTCGACTGCTTTTATCTCTGTCAGACCTACGCGAGAATACCTAAACATCTGATACGCGACAACGCGAACCTGCTGATCCTGTTCAAACAGGATGGCACCAATCTGAAACACGTGTACAACGATCACGTGAATACCGACATATCGTATGATGAATTTTGTGCGTTGTGTCGCGAATGTTGGCAGCGCGAGTACGGATTCGTAGTGATAGACAAAGACAGCTCGCTTAACAATGGTCGATACAGAAAAGGATTTAACGTGTTCGCGATACCGCAAAAGCAGTCAGTTGTTGCCGATACCTCGTCGAGGTGAAGCATTGTAGAGAGAGAGATCAAAACCTTGCTTTTTTCCGCGATGGCCACGATCGACAGGAGCGATGATATTCGAGAGCGCGAGAAGATTGCGAGGGAGATTGCGAAAACGAGCAAATCGATTCGCAAGAAACTTCGCGCGTTGAAGACCGGTAAGATCGAGAAGGACATTGAGTTGGACATGCACTTTAAGCCTCTCGTTGGGCCACTGCGAAAGATTGCCGACAACTCGAGCTTGATCGCGGTGAAGAAAGAGGAGCCGGATAGCGACGCCGAGATCTACACGTTACCCAGTCAGCAGCGCGAGGAAGAGGAGGATGCGACGTCGAGAAAGAGGAAACGACCAAACTCCTGGTTGGATCTCTCACCAACACCGCGTAAATCTGATCAATCAAAAGCTCCACTGGATGTACCATCGGCATCCTCTCCACCGATAACCTCTGCATCGTCTGCGACAGTGAGAACCGTGCAGCCTACAATGCCCAAATCACTCACAAACGAGGCTGTTTTCGAAAGCGCGGGCGAGTCTCTCGCAACGTCCATTCAAAAAAAGTTACAAACGTCGGAGGGTCGACAAGAGTTTCTAGAAACGTTGCGAAACGCCTTTGGTCCTCTGGGCCAAGAGTACATCGGGGCTTTTCTGAGCGGCGGCTCAAAGAGCGGTATAGATCATTCCATGTACGGCGTTTATTTCGACAAGGATGTAATGATGCTCGGTAATAAACGTTTCAACGTGGAGAAAGATGATGTCATAATTATCGATGGCATACGATACGGCGGCACACCCGGTATTTACGAGTTGATCTTCAAGAAAATACCTGATGAAGACATCTACACGGAGGAAGACATGCAAAAGTACAAGAGCATACTGTTGGCGACGAGCCTTCATAAATTTAAGTACAATCCTGTCGGGCGAATACAGGGCAACATAGGACACAAGTACAAACATATAATTCAGAAGTTGATACCGACCGAATCACAGAATAAAAAATCTGGAAAGGGATTATTCGCACCTCGCGCGATGACGCTTACCGACAATAAGATTGACTACGTGCACTGGGACGACCCCAACGAGCTGGTGGATCGTCTACGATTGCTCGACGCCTCGCGCCAAGCTGGTCACAATGCCCACGACAACGAGATCCAGTCGATCATCGAGGAACTTCGCGAAGCCGGTCTTATTATAAATTGAATCGCGCGGCAGCGAGCTGTCCAATCGACTTCGAAATGCCGATCAACAAATTTGGGGTATTCGAGCAGAGCAGAGACGCGCCGTACGCCATTTCGTACCATCAGTGGAGCGGATTAATGAGAAATTTCGTGCGAAATAACGCTCTGTGTCGCACCGCTACGGACTTTGACGCAAAGTCGCGCAAGATTCGTTGTGTGGCGCAACCGGAGGATGATACCGATGTTGTCAACAAACTTTACGTGGATCAATGCGTTAAAACGTTGAGCAATCGACAGAGAGAGTCAGACGAGAGGCTGACTGCGTTCGAGAAGGACGTGCAAGCGTTACGGACTGCGATAAACGAGCTTCGGCATTCAATTACCGCTGAGTCAGAAACGACAACGAAACAACAATGGACAAACGGACCAATATCGGCTACGAACGATTAAGGGACGGCAACGAACGACAACGCACGGTCCAGGAACGGCTATCGGAGGGCTGTCGAGCGACTAAAGAACAGCTATCAAACAGCTATCAAGCGGCTAACGAACGGTTCAGGAACAGCTATGAAAAGCTAACAAACAGCTATAAACGGTCAGCGGACAACAAAAAACGGCTATTGAAGGACAATAAACAGAAATAAACAGTCATCAACCCACCATCGAACCACCATCAAACCACTATCAACCAACCATCAAACCACTATCAACCAACCATCAAACCACTATCAACCCACCATCGAACCACCATCAAACCACTATCAACCAACCATCAAACCACTATCAACCAACCATCGAACCACTATCAACCCACCATTGAACCACTATCAACCAACTATCAACCCACTATCAACCCACTATCAACCCACTATCAACCCACTATCAACCAACCATCGAACCACTATCAACCAACCATCAAACCACTATCAACCAACCATCGAACCACTATCAACCCACTATCAACCCACCATTGAACCACTATCAACCAACTATCAACCCACTATCAACCCACTATCAACCCACTATCAACCAACCATCGAACCACTATCAACCCACCATCGAACGACTAACAAACAGCTATAAACGGTCAGCGGACGACAAAAAAAACGGCTATTAAACCACAATAATAAGAAATGAACGGCTATTGAATAGTTAAAAGCATAAATTATAATATAATTTCTTTGCATATATTATTACGCGCCGACCAGTCGCACCGTTAAAAACATGACGTCGTTCAAATCCGATGGACGTAAAAATATCGAGAAGCAACGACTCGTCAAGGAACTGCACGCACCGGCGAGAAGAAATTTTCCACGAAGACGCGTCATAGTGCGAGGCTACGACGACCTGTGGCAGGCTGACATCGTCGAGATGCGTCCATACTCACGTTTCAACAGAAGCAATCACTATATACTTACCGTCATCGATGTGCTGAGCAAGTACGCGTGGGCCGTGCCACTCAAGAATAAAGGCGGAAGCGAGACAGCCAACGCTATCGCTAAGATAATTCGGGACAGCAAAAGGTGTCCGAAAAACTTGCAAACCGATATGGGGAAGGAATTTTACAATGTCGACGTGCAACGTCTCCTGAGGAAACACGACATCAATCATTATTCCACATATTCGGTGATGAAGGCATCGGTCGTCGAGCGATTCAATCGCACGTTGAAGAACGACATGTGGAAGATGTTCACACTCAACGGAAATTACAAGTGGGTCGACATGCTGCCGCGTCTCGTCACGGATTACAACGCGCGCAAGCATCGAACGATCGGTATGCGACCCGTCGAAGTTACTCCCGCGATCGCTGAAAAACTCCTGGGTACGGTGTACAGCGCGATAAAGATCGCGGGTCCGGCAAAGTTCAAAGCAGGTGACCCGGTACGCGTTAGCAAATACAAGACGATTTTTGAAAAGGGTTATACACCGAATTGGACCACCGAGGTGTTCAAGATCGTTAAAGTGCAGCGTACTAATCCCGTAACCTATCTACTCGAGGACTATCGTGGAAAATCTATCGCCGGAGCGTTCTACGAGCACGAGTTGCATCGTGCGACTTACCCGGACGTGTATCTCGTGGAGAAAGTACTTCGCAGAAGGGGTGACGAGGTTTACGTAAAATGGTTGGGATTCGATGGATCGCACAACTCTTGGATACACAAGGACAATGTGGTTTAATTCATACAGACTGCATTTATTTTTTACTATAAAAATATCAAATATAAAAAATATGTATAAAATATGAAATACATATGAAGTATATGAAATATGAAATACATATGAAATATTTTTATTAATATCCTTTCCAATATATAATACGTTACATTACATACGTCGCATACATTACATACACTGCATACATCGCATACATCGCATACATTGCATACATTGCATACATTGCACACATTATACTACATTACGTTACGTTATGTTACGTTATACTACATTATACTACATGAAGTATTTTGAAATATGAAATACATATAAAATATTTTTATTAATATCCTTTCCAATATATATATATATATATATAACACGTTACATTACATACATTGCATACATTGCATACATTGCATACATTATACTACATTACACTACGTTATGTTATCTTATAATGGTATTCGGTAATGTCCCCACGGTAACGTATCGGTTGAATCGGGTATAATGTATCGCTTATCGTCGTACGGACTTAGAGCAATCTTTTTCTCGCACCATGTATATACCTGATGCAATTTTGATCTTATACATGACTGCTGTCGCGTCATTTCAATCTCATCATTCAGACACCGCGTGTAATCGTCGAACGTTATAGTACGCGCTACGACGTTACTCTTGACACCTTTTGCTTTTTTAGTTTCTTTTTTGCCATCGACTCGCAAGGCGTACATTTTTGCCCTAAGCCCGACGAATTCGGTCATGATCGCACCGTTGTTTTCATCCTTCATCAAGCCCGGCACCTTCTTGTTCGCAAGCGGGATACCGTACGCGTTGTCCACGGCATAATCGCTCGTGTCGAATCTGTCAATGTCACGTTTCATGTTCTCGTACACGTCGTCGCACTCGACGTGGTATATTAGACTGTCCGTGTCGGTGTACATAACTTTAAACTTGTCGCGATACAGGGGAGACATGTAATCGTGATGAAATTCGTACAAACAGACCTTCGATAAGTCGAGTATACACATGCCGACATAGATCGGTTTGTCGAATTTTACTTCTAGTTTGCGCAGTTCAACGGCTACTAAATTTTCCGAAAAGACGCTTCGACTGTGAAAGTTTGGTTTCGCGATCATTGCCTCCGCGCCGTATCGTCCGTCCCACTTTGTCAACAATTTTACATCGACGTGATTGCGCACGTTCTCCATGGTTTTGCCGAATACTGCGTTGTTCATTAACTTGTATAAATTTTTCTCGAAATCGTTCTTTGCTTGCGTTCTAAACTGGGTGTTTAATTCAATGTAATCGCGGAGCCATGGAGATTGCGCAAACTGCAATATGCGATGTATCTTTGTGACACGAAGACCGTGATGAATACATTGCTGCAGGTTGCGATAATGTATGACGTAACGCTTCTTATCGTAGAGAGTTGCAAGAAGTTTTTCCTGCTGCTTGCCAGGCGGTTTGTCACGCGTCGGACAGAACGGTAGGTCGACGTGCGCGTCGTGTTTACTTTGCGGGTACTCGAGATCGACCTCGAGAATGTAGCCTGTCGGGGAATCCAGCGCGACATCCGTAACATTAAAATTGTCTACGTCGTCGACCCATCGAAAATCGGCGTAGGGCAGTGGTTGACACATTGCCCAACCATATAAGTTGTTTACATCGAAATACATCAAGTACGACGATGGTTTCGATGGATCGTACGACTGCATGTACTTGTTATTGGCTCGCGCGTATCTGCCGGAACATTGACTCAAACCACCGCGAATACCGCGTTCGACGAACATGACCATATCAATGTCGGTGAGCAGTTCGAAATTTACGCGAGTATGTTTTAACATGGCATCCCACGTATACCCGGGAAGAGTATAGTAATACGCGGGGTCAAGTCCATAACTCGCGACACAGCTATCGCGGAAATTTTCAAAGATGTCGGCCAATAACAAGACATCCGTTTTTAAATATAAATCACTGTATTCGCCCAAGGTTCGAACGGAGAACCGCTGCCAAACGTTCACAGCGTGAGCGTAATCGCTTTCGGATACGGTGTCACCGGTCAAGGAACTGTAAAACGAGTCGCGCGGGGGTAAACACGAGTCCTCCAACTTTTCGACGCAGTCAATGTATTCATACGGAAATACGCCCTTTCTCGTCAAAAGATCAAAATCCTCGATCGATAATTGTGAAAATTCAGAACGTACAATTTTTAACTTATCTCTGCACAGAAAAGATGCTAATTTATCGAGGCTGCTACTCAGAAATTTGTATGAATCGATGAACCGTAACTTTATATCACTTTGCGAATCTGATCTTTCGGCGGTATCTTTCACGTGTTTTGTAAACGAAATATACTTTTCTTTTGTTATCGGTAGTACGTCGACCGAAACCTTCGAACGCGGTAGCTATTTCTTTTATGATAAAATGCGCGTCGTATCCGGATAAATTGTGAAAAATTATGGGAATGTAATGGGAATCTTTATAATTTAAATTACAATTTGAATGTGCGGGACCTCTGTAACGACCGGTCAAATGGCAATGATCGCGTACTCGTACGTCGTCCGGCGCGAACGGTTTTTCGCAAATGTGACACTGCGTTGCGCTGTTAAACTTTTTCCACTGTTCGTTCGAAAGAGTTACCATGGGGATATTTGCGGATAGGATACCTTTTACATGATGCGCTAATCTTTTGAGTTCATCGGCGAACCACGCGATGCAATCCTTATCGCGACGAAACCGATACATAGATAACGAGTCGTCGTACGAGCACCGCACGTAGTACCCGACGCTAAATACCTGATGATGTTGATAGGCGTACGTGGACGCTTGCGGATCAGCATCCGTTTTCTCCAGGGTGCATTCAAGGTCGGCGTATACCACGAACGGAACCCGCTCCTTTCTGTTATAGTTGCGGAAGCTCAGCCATTTGTCGTCCTCGCTCGGTAGTCGGATAGCGCAGTCATTCATCTGCCCACAGTCAACGGCGTGGGCTTCCAATCTCTCGCTCGTGTGAAAATAGTGCAAACATCTGTAAATAATAATCAAATTTTTTTAAATATATCTTTTATATAAAAATTATATTGTACAATTTTATTTTATTTTTTAAATGTATACTCACCGATTGCAAAAATATTTCCTGTGTGCATATCTATTGATTTGCGAGCTCACGAGGCGGGATAGGTTTTTGATCCACGCGAAATGTCCCACGTTGTCGTCTTGCTGATCTGGCAGGTACAGTAAATTGATATGTTTATTCTTTTTACTGTCGGTGAGTAGTATCGGTAAGATTACGAGCTTTTCTTTCTTCTCGATGGCATATACATTGATCGACACATCGTTGAGTCGTTCAAATGTACTAATTTTTTTCAGAGACATGGGGAACTCAATGTCTTTAAGATTTAACACCGATGTATAATGGGGATACGAGGATGAATGATTTACATTTGTTTTGGCTGGATGCAGAGCAGCCACCACCGACCACGCGAAACATGCATTGTCTCTTGATTGCACGTTGATCACCGCTTTTTTCAATTTAATTTCTTGCGGGATTTCCACAAAACACCCCGCGTGCAATGGATTATATTTGTTCACGTTAACCATTAAATTGAGTATACGCGACAACGCCCACCCGCTGTCACGTTCTTGAAATTCCTCTAGAGTTGTTAAGGTAAGCTCGATAACGCGCATGTCGTACCACTCTCGCAGGTCGGACGTACGAAAGAGTTCATAGTTTTTTGTAGCGATACTTTTATTCGCGCATTTGTCACCTGCCACAAATTCACCGTTAAACACAGTGTTTATCTTTACATTGTCATGTCTTTGTATGACGTTCCGCACACGATCGAGTACAATGTCTCTCGCATCTTCAAGAAATTGACGAGGTTCGATGTGCTCGGAATTAATCACTGCACCGGTCAGTATACGACTTTCGAACGCGGTCTCGATCTCTCGCCAAACGAGTCTTTCCGCGTTATTGCCGCCACTACTGGTGCTCGCGTACTCACCACCGCTGTGTATGAAACGTCTCTGTAATCGAATCTTTGCACACTCGAGTCGCGCGATTATTTGCAGCAAAGATGTTCTCTTTCCAGGTAAGAGCCGCGGACGCTTGGCGCGATTGTCTTCTTCGAGCTGTCTAACGACTTCCTCGCATCGCTGCGCCCACACGAAATATTCGCCTAAGGTAGCAACTTGGCGCGACTGCTCCAACAGGTCGCGTTCAATTTGCTCAAAGTCTTCCATATTTTTGAGTCCTTTTACACACAATTGTTTAAAGCACGTCACAAATTTCTACGGAGCACTTGCACGTGACTCTATTACACGATAAACAAAACCGTTGGCATCCTTGAACGTGATAGTGCATACTCATAAAATGATTGAGATTGAAGTGGGGGGCATCTTTGTAAGTAAGTCGCCAAAGAGCATCATCAATAGCATCGATATCGTCACAAACATCAATTGCGTTATCATCAAAAGCGTTTTCAAGAATAATCGCTGGATAATTCCAATTGCATCTATATACCGAAGACTCCAAGTTGTTTATCACCGCCAATTCGACGTACTTCCCAATACCTGTACGAATCTGAATGTACAGAGTCTCAAAGTCATACCCTTCGATCTTTTCAATAATTTCCATCGCGCAACGGTTATAGCATGCTTCATCGCGCACTTTAAAATAATATGGAATATAACGAACTGTCCATCTTAACATTCTTAGGTCTTCTTCTTCCTCTTCTTCCTCTATCATATGTTTCCACAAGTGTCTGTACGCTTTACGTCTCAGGTGATAAGGCCAGTCATATAGATGCTCAGTGTTGTTGATAACAACTCCTTGTCTCACTACGCGTTCACTGGTTCCGCGTATACCGAGTTTACGATCGCGAAAAAACTGCACTGGTGATATTCGTTGCACACACGTTTCTCCTCGCGGATCTTTATTGTCCTTCAAAGCATTGACGATATCTTGTCTACAAGGATGAGCATACTTGATAGAATCATTAAAGTATTCGTAAGAGCGGATTCTTTCCATGGTACTCGCGTACACTTTATATTGTTCGATTCACGGCAATGTTTTTTTCAGTGTACACAAATTGGGCACATATTGCATGGAAAGATTTGATATACCGGAAGTCTGCAATTAGAGCAAGACCGACCTTCTATCGCGTCGTACAGCTCAATCACATGTTTTCGCACAGTATACATATATCCGTAATCTGTGTCCGCTATTCTTACCATGCACGATGCACATGCAACAAAACTGCCACCCGTGGTGTAGTAACAATATATCGCGCAAAACTTGGTGCGTCCATTTAGCGAGCAAATTTCTGAGTGCGACACTATTTTTTCAGTGGTTTCAACAAGATCATCTCCTTGATGATCGCTGATATAATCACTGTCATCCGCCGACAACGCGCGATCTTCGTCGGATGATTCGTCTAAAATTTGTTCAAAATTATTGTCTATTTCCATATTGTCTATTTCCATATTAAACTCTTGCACATTTCACAAAAGTATGAATTAAATAACTGTTACACTTTTTTTGACCGATATACTTCTTTCGACCGATGCGCTGGCTTTCAAATCACGACTGTGGTTTTGACGCTCTTCGTTCTTCGTTATATATTTTTTCTTCTATAGGTTTTTCTCTCGTTTCTAGGGCATTGTGTATCGTTTTTTTTTCTATTTAGTGCATAGTGTTATCAGATGTTTACCTACATCGCAGAGAAGTGGCCTCTTAGACGCAAAATTTTAACCGAATTGGGTCACGAAATGTCCGTGTCGAATGGTGACATGCTCGTCGATAAAACGTCCTTTTGTAGAAAAATAAAGAGGACATCGGCGATAATTGATCGTAAATTATAGCAGCCTGTCACTGGCGCTCGCGCTATTTTTTATAGTCGCAAAGGCATGGTCCGACAAAGGGCTCTTTTGAGCAAAAAATGCAGGTCGCATGTGCATACTTGAAAGAAACATAATCTAGGATAAACATCTCTTTCTAGAAAAGTGAAGAGGACATTAACGTCACTATAATTGATCGTAAAATATATCAATGATCGCTTATGCAGGGCAAGACGCAGCATTTAGAAACATACCCCCCGACGAGCGCGCGCCTAAGGCCCCTCCCCCCTTCCTCCCCGGACCCACGCTGTAGGCCGCCACCCTCCCCTTACCCCGCGGACCCCCGCGCCCTAAGTGCATGCTCCCCTCCCTTGCCCCGCGGACCTCCTCGCCCTAAGTGCACACGCCCCCTCCCTTGCCCCGCGGACCCCGCGCCCACCGGGCATGGAGTACCCCGCGCCGCCGAAACCCCTCGCCCCGCTCCCCCCTCGCCTACAAGTTATCCAGAACCGGTGTATACACACTACTTCTCAATTATACGGATTATCACGCGAATAACATTCATGCAAATACGCGATCACGCGAATAACATTCATGCAAATAGCAACGCAATACAGCCGCGAAATTCCCTCTCGAGTAAGCGCGACGATATTTGCCTGCACCAAGCAACAACGCAATATACATATATTACTTACATATCCGCGAAACTCTCGAGTAAGCGCGGCAATACTTGCATGTACAACGCAACAACGCTATATATAGCAAACATCTTGCATGATCTGCTCTTGGCAAACTTGACTTTGCATGATATATTCATATTTTGTGTCTTAATTTTTAAAATAATTTATAAAATACAAACTACACTGCACATTTAATTAAGGATGTCAAACTGTCAGATATAATTTTTGTGTTATAATACAAAAAATATTTAGATTTAATTTTATCAGACATATTCGACAGTCATTATTAGAAAGAGAGAGAGAGAGAGGGAGGGAGAGAGAGATAGAGAGAGGGGGAGCGGGAACGCAAGCGCGAGCGCAAAAGAGCGCTAAATACGTACGATATAACTTCGCCATTTTCGCTCAGGGTGTATCCCAGAACGAGCCATGCGCAAGGCGCGAACTCTGTCATTCCAGCACTCATGCACTCCGTTCGGAGTGTTCGGACGCGACGACGCGGACGGAATATTTCTCGACGACGCGGACGTCTAAAGCGGCCCATTACATGTACGAGTTGACTTGCGAACCGGACTCGAACGTTTTTCACCACACACACACTCCCGAATAGTCTCGAAATTTAGGTCGTCGGACGCCGAGCCCAGCTGGTGACATCCCACCCACGAACGAGTACAAACCGAGCCGAGCCGGACTCGCGACGTGTATGGGCCAGTGCTGCGATTTCGAGCCCGCGCACGGTGACGAATTTCCCCCTCCACTACGCATACAGAGTGACGCTCGGTCTATCGGTGTGTCGGCTTCGCTCGGCACGCCGAGCGAGAGGGAGAATATCACTCCCTCCTTGTCGCTCTCACATAGCTCGCGCGATCGACGATGTTTTTACGCTGGAAATGCTTTCTCGGCATCTCGGCGTGAATCTGAGTTGCCGGTGCAGGTTAGGTGCACGATAATCAAAGAGCGATCTTTGGAATAGTGTAGACATGATTAGACATAATGTAAAAATGATTACTAAACATGAAAAAAATTATAGTAAAATAGTATGTTTATCATTCTTGCAGAAATTTTCATGCTTTGACCCTGACCTATGCTCCTATTTTTTTGACAATTCTTTTCCGAAAAGAATTCCGTAAATGTATATACATCATGTAACTTATTTTAAACTAAACAAATTTCATCCCAGTCATTTTTCGATAGAATTGAATATTTTCAGGATATTAATTAACTTAGAAGTAACAGTTACCGTCAAATTCAATTTCTTACAAATATTACACTCGGAAATATTAATCGTAGGCCAAATAAAAAAATACGTGTCTTCTCTTTTACGGAATTCTTTTCGGAAAAGACTTGTCAAAAAAATAGGAGCATAGGTCAGGGTCAAAGCATGAAAATTTCTGCAAGAATGATAAACATACTATTTTACTATAATTTTTTTCATGTTTAGTAATCATTTTTACATTATGTCTAATCATGTCTACACTATTCCAAAGATCGCTCTTTGATTATCGTGCACCTAACCTGCACCGGCAACTCAGATTCACGCCGAGATGCCGAGAAAGCATTTCCAGCGTAAAAACATCGTCGATCGCGCGAGCTATGTGAGAGCGACAAGGAGGGAGTGATATTCTCCCTCTCGCTCGGCGTGCCGAGCGAAGCCGACACACCGATAGACCAAGCGTCACTCTGTATGCGTAGTGGAGGGGAAAATTCGTCACCGTGCGCGGGCTCGAAATCGCAGGACTGGTATGGGCCGCTTTACGGTTATGTTTATGTCACGCAACTCAGATCGATCTCTCTTGCGAACGCTATTAATCGAAAATCAAGAGCCATCTGCAGTCGAAGTAGTAAAACAGACAAGATTTTACGAGACGTTGAACGACGACGTATCTGAACGACGTATCTGAGCAACGTATCTTAAATTAAAATTTTCAGGATTGGACTGTGCATCGTAATATCTCCGCTCGCAGGGCACGTAGAGGAAAAATAAAAACACTTTTCTTATATAAATTTGGTCCCAGCTATCCATTAAGCCTAGTTAGAACTTGATCCGTTCGCTGGTTATCGAGATCTCAAAATCTCGGGTACTCGCAACTAGAGACCTAGATAATCAGAGATGCGACATTGAACCTCATGGCCTGATTGGCTGCCTAATCACGTGGTTATAACGCCATTTTGCTTCCCTATAATTGCATTTTATTAACAATCAGTGGTACGTATAATGCACATTTGTATAATGTTAATGGCAATTTATTGGTGAAAACAATAATAGAAAAATGTCTACAGTGATTTTAATTAGGAAACACTTACTCTTTCCCCCTTCTTCTCCTTGCAACTTAACCTCACTCTGTCAATTTCTCTCACTTTATAAGTACTCATAATGGAAGCAACATGGCGGATAATCGAAATAATCGCAATTAGATTGCGATAGCTCGATGTATCTAACCTGACCTGACCGTCAATGTCGCATCTCTGTTATCTAGGACTCTACTCGCAACTCGTCGCATCGCGTATATAGAGCCACGGGGTCTCGCTCCGCGCGTACTTGACGCGAGACACTACCGTGTCTCTTGATTACTATTTATGTTTTATGTTACAGTGTTGCGTCATATTCCGTCAGCAGAAGTTTTCACACGGTGTAGATGCAAATAGCACGGAGCAGTTTTTTTTTAAAAGAGAAAAGGCTTTAAATTCTCTTTCAAGTATATTTGTTCAAGATTGATTCAAATTATTATTAATATTTATGTTCAAGATTTAGTCTGATTATTATTAGTATTATTTACGTTCAAGATTATTATATAATCATAATTATCATTATATGTTTCGGGCCGATAAACGGCCATAATTATTCATGTAAATTTATGATTCTTTCTCATTCTGGAATATATCGATTTTCGAGGAATGTCCCGATATATCCCACCCGCGTTCCGAGAAGCGGGCGACGCGTTCTCGGAATCGTGCGCCAATAAGAGCGTCACGTCACTCCCTCTTTAAAGGAAGAATCTTCGGCTGATCGACGGCCGTCGTCGAGACAAAGGCCAGACTAGTTCGATACGTGGAGCGAGTTCCTTGAACCGGACTGAGTCGTTAAACCCGAACATTCGAGAACATTCGCGAGAATCTTCGAGAGTCGTCGCGAAACACATCGAGTGCGATTCCTATCTCTGATAGCGCGACCGCGATCAAGTGCCAAGCGAATGCATTCTCGTACTGCATTACCGTCGAGAGTTCCCGCCGAGAATTCATTGGAGAACGCGATAATCAAATCGCTCCGATTATTCTTCGAGAGCGCGCCTTGCTCCGATTATGCGAGTGTAAACGAACTTGCGTCCGAGTAGTGCATCGATCGTGTAAGGATGCATAAAGACAATCAACGGTGCATTGAACAGACAATTATTAGCGATTATAATAAAGGACTTGTTTATTTTTGACAAAGACACTCGTTAATTTAAAAGTGACCTTCGATCCAACGACTCTTGACATCTGTTCACGCTCCACAATATCTCGCTCCAACGTCACTTCTCTCTCTCTCTCTCTCGCACTTCCTCGTTCCCGTCGTTCTCACCTCTCGCTCTCTCTGAGCGATCCCGGCATTTCACGTTCGCCGCGACAATTCTCGCTCGCGCGCGAACAATATTAAAAACATGTGTATTGTATATTTTATTTTATGTTGACAAAAATATAAATAAAAACATTCATACTTAATGTATATTTATACTTCGAAAAAATCGAAGTAATATATTTGTACCTCGAAAAAATCCAAGTAATATCTTTATTTAAAAGAAAATACAACCCAAGTGACACATCACAAAATTATGTTACCTTTTCTTTAATCCAAGTAATTATCTATAAAAAAAAACAATTATATCTGTAAATTCCGCCAATTATAAAGAAAGAATATATATATTGTCTTAAAAAATAATTGTTGCACTACTTTGATAAAAAATCTTTACATTGTGTCAATTAGAAAAACAATGTATAATAACAATTTTATAAAATTAAAATTTTTTATTTAAATCTAACAAGGAAATATAAGATATTTAAACACAAAGTTTATATTTGTATTTTTTAGTGGATATAACAATTTCATAAAATTAAAAATTTTTATTTAAATCTAACAAGGAAATATAAGATATTTAAACACAAAGTTTATATTTGTATTTTTTAGTGGATATAACAATTTCATAAAATTAAAAATTTTTTAATTCAACAAGGAAATAAAAGGTACTTAAACAATACAAAGTTTACAAGTTTATATATGTATTTTTCAATAAAATAAAACATTTAATTACAAACAATTACAGACAGAGGTCTGAGAGTTATAAACAATTATAACATTTCAAAATAAACATGTTTTATTAAAATTAATACATTTTTCTTGTAAAAAAAACTTGGCGCTGCTAGACCTCGAAATATAATAAAGTACTAGGTCGAGTTACATTAGATTCAAATTAAAATTACAAGAAGCTTTTTCTACAATGAAACTTATATACTGTGACGTTGCGGCACCGCCGCGCGTGGCAGCGTCCCCGCCGCCGTCCCACGGCGCGGGGTTCGCGCCCAATGACGGGCCGGGAGTGCACCGAGCGTCGAGATGTCCAAGGGGCATTAGTTAAGATGTTAGGAATAGTTATTTATTTTCTTATCGTTATTTTTATGAGCGGCGCCCCACCGATTGAAGAGGAGGACGCCGCACCGAAGATAAGCTGTCGGCGAGAGAGTACGGCCCACCCGTTAGAGACTCTAGAGGAGCGGCAAGGTGAGGCGAGGCGAGGCGCAGGACGGCAAGGCCGGAGGATGAGGAGATCCGCGGAGCCTGGCAGGGACGGTCGCGGGCGCCGTCGCGGGGACGCGCGGCGCCCCGAACCTGAGGGATTTCGAGCCGCAAACGCCCGGAGGCCGTTCTGTCGGGGCCGGAGACGAGGAGTCGGCGGCCGGAGCCAGCGAGGAGGCTGGCCCCTTCCAAAGAGGGACTCAAGACGGTCCCGGACAATATATGGCGAGGGTGCAAGGCGCCCCTCCGATCTACGGCGTTGCGTTGCGCGGATCGAAACGATCACGCGCGACGTCGATGACGGCCGTATCGGCGCGCAATCCGGCCGCGCAACCCCAACGTGGGGGATGAGGAGATCGACTCGCGATCGAGTGCGACGTCGCTCTTTCTCTTCCGTGCCGCCCGCCGAACCGAGAAGTCGTGTTGTTGCGCCGTGCGTTTGTGAGGTGGGATCCCGGCCCGTTAGCGGAATCCCGAGCCGCAGCCGACCCGAGCGAGCGAGGAGACCGTGCCGGCGAGAATGGTCCACCGGGAGCAGCGTATCGGTGAGGTCGCCCGTTAAATGTTTGTGAGCCACGATCGGACTGCGAGGGGCCGCGCTCCCGTTCTGCGGTCGACCCGCCATTTCGCGTTTCATAAGTCGGTCAGGTTGCGATCGAACCCTATTGTCTGGGGTTGTCGCTTAAAGTCTTGTCGATTTAATTTCGCGTTTCGTAGTCGATCAAGTGGCGATCAAACCCTATTACCTGGGGTTGTCGCTTAGATGCTTGTCGACTTAACTTTGGTGGGCGGTCGACAGCAAGCGCGAGGGGCCCCGAAAGCGGTTATCGTCGGCGCTAGGAAATAGGGAGCGAGCCTCTGGAGATCTACGGTCGGGGAAGCGCCGAAGAGCCCCCGAATACTTGGGGTACGCGACGCGCGAGTAAAGTTTTGTGCGATAGCGAGGTGTCTCGCGAGTTCCGCCATATTCGTGTTTCGCGTTTGGTCGAACGTTCTCGCGATTTCGCGTTGGATAAGAGCCGCGTTTAGCGTATCATGATCCACGTTATTGTCCAGCGATTAGCATTAGCTGTCGATTTATATTTCGCAGACTGCGTTATTATAGTTTATCGCGTGTATTATCCGCAGTGTTAATTGTCGCGTTATTCTCTCACTTTGTTGTCGTGACTCACGTTATTCTGTACTTCGTCTGTTGTTCTGCGTATCGTTCCGTCGCGTATTACTCCCTGTGTTAATTTTTGCGGCCTGCGATCGTCGCGGCATTATTTCTTTGATTCAATTTTGTACGTGCTGTCGTTTTATACTACTCGCTGTCGTCACCGTTGTTCCGACGCGCTTCTAAGTCGCTTCGCAAATTCTGAGAGTCATCGTCAATCATATTTCTCCGTCGACCGAGAAAATGAATGTTGTTATTCGCACCGTCTTTGTCAACCGACGGGACAAACTTTGTATTATTAACTGGTTGCGATCGGAATAAAGGTAGTTATTATTAATTAAATGGAGGACTTTCGCGCGACTTATTTACCCGTTCCCCGCATTCCCGAGCGCTGCCCGGCATCCACCCTGCCCCTCCACCGTTAGGTTGAGCTAGCTAGCCCCTCGTGCCGAAGGTATCCTCGATCTTTTCGATTTTCGCGTGTATCGGTAATCGTTTCGCGATTCGGTGACGCGTCGCTGTACGTGTCTGGCGCCCAACAAGAATTTTCGCGACCGATCGATCGCCTTCTGGGTACGAGGGACCCCGTTTTAGAGAGGCCTAACATCCCGCTCTCCCTTTTGATCCGCTGTTTTGAGAAAATAGCGTGACAATACTAAAGAAACGTAATTTTAAACCTACTTCGCATAATCGCTGTGACAACGCACGCCTCTCAAATGTAAACTTATCCTATACTTAATTCTAATTGTTTTACAATATATTAAACTTATCCTATACTTAATTCTAATTGTTTTACAATATATAACGGACACCTTACAAACGTTAACTTATCCTATACTTAATTCTAATCGTTTTCACAATATTTAACGCACGCCTTACAACTTTAAACTTATCCTATACTTAATTATTAGTCGCATCACTCGCCGTTACTGCCCGTATCACTCGCTCGCATATACACAAGCTGATAATTATTATTTTATTACTTCCATTGCATTCTTCCTAGAATTATTTTTATCGTTGTCCTTATTCAGTTGAAATTATAGTACTTTATTATATTTCGAGGTCTAGCAACGCCAAGTTTTTTTTACAAGAAAAATGTATTAATTTTAATAAAACATGTTTATTTTGTAATGTTATAATTGTTTATAATTCTCAGATTTCTGTCTGTAATTGTTTGTAATTAAATGTTTTATTTTATTAAAAAATACATATATAAACTTGTAAACTTTGTATTGTTTAAGTACCTTTTATTCCCTTGTTGAATTAAAAAATTTTTAATTTTATGAAATTGTTATATCCACTAAAAAATACAAATATAAACTTTGTGTTTAAATATCTTATATTTCCTTGTTGGATTTAAATAAAAAATTTTAATTTTATAAAATTGTTATTATACATTGTTTTTGTAATTAACACTATGTATAGATTTTTCATCAAAGTAGTGCAACAATTATTTTTTAAGACAATATATTTTTTCTTTACAATTGGCGCAATTTACAGATCATTTCTTTTTTTTATAGATAATTACTTGGATTAAATAAAAGGTAACATAATTTTGTGATGTGTCACTTGGGTTGTATTTTCTTTTAAATAAAGATATTACTTGGATTTTTTCGAGGAACAAATATATTACTTCGATTTTTTCGAGGTAAAGATATTACTTGGATTTTTTCAAGGTACAAATATATTACTTCGATTTTTTCGAGGTACACCACGCGTGCTTGGCGTCTTTTTTTACCTTTTTGTAAAAGGTAATTTTGTACGGATATCATGCCTTTTTGTAATATTACGCATCTTATATGAACAGTATATCTTATTTTTCGAGGTACAAAGGTATTACGTATACCACCCGTTACTTAAGTTTTTTCGAGATACAAAGATAATTACGTGTACCACTTGTTACTTAGGTTTTTTTGAGGTTCAAATATGTTACTTCGATTTTTTCAAGGTTTTATAATAACATATTATAATTCAATATCTTGTAAGTCTGAAAATTAAATTTATTAATAACCAACACTACATTGCCTCTCCTTCGAAGATGATGCTTCCAAAAAATAATTTTGGTATTTATTTAGAATACCTATTGCATCTCAAATATCGATGAAATTACGCTTAATCGATTTGTTTTTGCATAAAACGAAAGAATCTGGCAGAAAAATGCGGCGGTCTGCCCTACGAAGCGAGATATTTAGCGTTAAAGTTGACGACTCTCAGGTTATGAAACCTGTCATACCGACGAGATGTAGCGACTGTGGTAGCGACATGAACATGCCCCGCGGCCACATGCGCATGCTCTGTCAGCTCTGTGGCCACATGCGCATGCTCCGTGTCCGCACGCGCATGTAAAAGTGCGCGAATTTGAAACGTATGCATACTGTTGTGAGCGCACAACGCACTTGGCAACCGAATTGCCAAGCGTTAGGGAAATTCGACCCTAGCGACTAAACGCAGAGACCAAAGGTCCATCGAGGACCGATATCGCTGACGCGAAGGTCAGCGCAGAACGCTGACCACACAGGATAATGCTACCACGGGCGATCCCGAGGTAGCAACAGGAAACCGATATAAGATCGCCGAATCGAACGACCCGGCAGTCGGTCCAATAACTCCACGACGACGCGTCGCTACATCAACGAACTCTAACGAATCGCGAGACGGGAACATTAAATAAAGGACACCATGTCCACGCCAAGCTCTGGTGTATTTAATAATGTATTAAAGTGTTCAACAAAGCGTAATCATTGATCGAGCCCGCCAGACGTCCGCATCCCGATCCTCCAGTGCTCGCGAGCGGAGCACGACCCCTATAGCCGTCTGAACGGCTAACAATACTTATAATGCATAAATATAAATATGTACTTTTTATATACGAACTATTCTCTGCTTTAACAAATTATTTAACAAATAATTTGTTAAAGCAGAGAATAGTTGGTATATGAAAAGTACATATTTATATACCAACTATTCATTGTACATATAATATGTACTTTCCATATACCAACTATTCTCTGCTTTAACAAATTATTTAACAAATAATTTGTTAAAGCAGAGAATAGTTCGTATATAAAAAGTACATATTTATATTTATGCATTATGCATACGTTTCAAATTCGCGCACTTTTGCATGCGCGCGCGGACACGGAGCATGCGCATGTGGCCAAACAGCTGACAGAGCATGCGCATGTGGCCGCGGGGCATGTTCATGTCGCTACCACAGTCGCTACATCTCGTCGGTATGACAGGTTTCATAACCTGAGAGTCGTCAACTTTAACGCTAAATATCTCGTTTTGTAGGGCAGACCGCCGCATTTTTCTGCCAGATTCTTTCGTTTTATGCAAAAACGAATCGATTAAGCATAATTTCATCGATATTTGAGGTGCAGTAGGTATTCTAAATAAATACCATAATTTTCATGTTCTTATCATATTACTTGAGGTATTTTTAGCACATAACTTTTCTCTGCATATGTCTTTAATAATAATACACATTAACTGTTAGAGATTGAACCATTCGCGCCCTCGTTACTCTCTATAACCTTATGTTAATGGCTAACGGTAACGCTGCTGGATTGTGGTGGCGCTATCATCTCTTTCTCTAGTTATTTCAGATGACGCTGTCTTCTACAGCGTTCCTAAAAACCTTCACTTCACTTTTGTTCGTTGCCACGTATGTACGTTAGCTTCTTCTTCCTCCGTATCGAACATTCTCGAGTGTACACGTGTTGTAATAAAATATATCCAAACGAATAAGTAACACATTAACTTTGCCAGTGATTATTAACCAAATTGAGAATTTTAATCGACGGTACTGGCAATCACAATATGCGCGTTTTTTAAGATTTGAAATTTATTATAAACTAATAAATTTTTCAAATCCTTTTCGTGTATTTCCAAGTACACGAATTTCCAACCTACTAAACTGCGTGCCAACTGATTTGTCAGACTTTAAAACACAGTTTCGTTGGAGAATTAAAAATCCCCTACCCCCTGATTGAAAGAAATTATTGCAAAAAATATTACTTCAGCCAGGGTTTGAACCTGGAACCTCCCGTATACCGTGCGGGTGTCGTGCCAATTCGACCACTGAGGCAGTGATAATATTTGTCGCAATAATACATATTAAGGTAACTAAGTAATAATAATAAGATGGAACACCGATTTTTCAGTCAAACGGTGTAAATTTAAACGAATAAGTAACACATTAACTTCGCCAGTGATTATTAACCAAATTGAGAATTTTAATCGACGGTACAGGCAATCACGATATGCGCGTTTTTTAAGATTTGAAATTTATTATAAACTAATAAATTTTTGTGTACTTGGAAATACACGAAAAGGATTTGAAAAATTTATTAGTTTATAATAAATTTCAAATCTTAAAAAACGCGCATATCGTGATTGCCAGTACCGTCGATTAAAATTCTCAATTTGGAAAATATATCCAGTTCATTAATCCTAACCGGTTAACTTTCGTCATCCCTGACCTGCTCGTTCCAACATTAACATGTTACGAATATACTGTATCAATCTCACAGGAACATTATCATATAAAAAATAAAATATATATTATATTACAAAATATAATATATAAAGCATGTAAATATATGTATATATTATATAGACGAAATATATGTTTAATACAAAAACGGAACGTATATTTTAGATTACTCAGTGAAACAATACTTCTTTTTAGCTGGCGGCCTATTATCTTCATTGTCATCCAAATTTTATCTCTTTTTACTCGAAGTACCTCTAGATGTCTTCCAGAAATATGAGATTATATACATATACATACGTTGCATATAAATAATGTTTGACACGATTTTGGCGGATAAATTGGCTAAGACGTTATTTCTTTACGATTTACACAGTTAATTGCAACTCTCAACGCACACACACTCCTATTTTTTGATTAAAATTACCACCAAGCCTCTATCTTAATTTTGGACTTTGCTTTCTTGCACTTACAATTGCACCATGTTCCTATTAACAGACAGCTGGTCATAAATAGGAGGAATCGATAGAAATGGTTCGGCACAATATAGAAAGATATTCATTAAGCAATATAAAAGTTAAATTGTCGCGTTATAAACATCAACCGTACATAGCTCCTTTTACCAATCTAATATTATATCTTTTAATAATCTTATTTAATAAAATGTGTTTTTTTTTCACATTTAATTTTTTTAATATAGTAATATTATATTATAAATATGTGTGTATATATGTATATGTAAGACATTCCGGAAAAAGATGAATCAGCAGTGCCATAAGACAATTTTCTTTTACAATTAGCGGAAATTTAATAAAAATTTTATTAATGAGTTAGTTAAAATTAAGAATTAAAAATAACAAATGCACAATTAGGTAATAAAAAATTGCTCAATTCCAATTTTTATTACAAATACACCATTTTAATATTGTAATATTTATGAGACTATAAATAATTTCGTATTCTTCTTTTCCTTTGTTATCAGCTATCTTGATTGTTTGGAATGTTCTAAAAATATTTAGTGGATTTTAATGAATATTTGTTCCATGAATATATATGTACGTGAGCATGTGTGATTATTAAAAAAGAGAAAAATAGTTTATTGATAGCCAAAATAAAAAGACAATGCAGAAAGTTATATAGGTACGCGAATTTTAAGACATATGTCATATATTATTGGAAATTATAACAAAGTTTTAAATATAAATTGTTATTATCATTGTAAGGTTTTTTACATATATACAGAGCGTTACAGAAGTTAAGTTAAACATACTACAGCAGAAATTTACAAAAATTAAATAATAAAAGCAATAGATTTTTTAAATACAAAATTGAACACATAGTTTGAAATTTGCCAATTTGGTCAAATTATAAGTTAACATTCATATGATGTATTAATGATTTCTCGAATCCTCGCAGCATATTTTATTTAATGTCAGTAATACGAATGCAAAGTACTCTTTAATTATTTTAGCCAAATTTCAAGCTTATGCTTAAAAATTTACTGCTTAGAATAATAAAAGCTACGTAAATTTTCATTACTTAATTTTTCGCTTTTGGTTGCAGCGTTTTTACACTTAATTTTGCTACACTTTGTATGTACATACATACAACAGTTCCCTTTTAACAAACGCACAGTCACACTTACTGTCATTGAGCTCAAGTCGTTACAACAATGCTCTTTCCGTTTTACTACATAAACGATAATATTTGTCAGGATGATTTCTTGGCGATATGGACCACCCATCAATATACTTAATAACTACTGCTATATTAAGTATTATATGGTATTATACAACAAAGATGGTTCAGGACTTTTAGACTCAGTTTTACAAAGAATAATGTTATGTAATTAAAGGGCGCTCTTTAAAAGGAACACTATTCTGTATAAGAATTAAAAGCTAGAATATATTTGTAGAAAAGAAAAAAACATGTTTACTAATTAAATACAAAAAATATTTTTATCATGTTTTATGAATTTATATATATTTAAGACCGCAATATTATATGAATTAAATATTAGCCAATGTAAATTTATCTGTTTTAAATGGTGAAAAAAGTTTATATGTGCTGACTTCATATATTTTACTTTTCTTAATCAATTTCATTATCTTATTTGAATCTTTTCGTGGTAGACCTCGAAATTCCTAATCTCTTTTATATGAAATTTAATAAAAGTCGCCGAATGTGTTTCTAAAAATTTTGCATTAAACGAAAACGCAAGCTGTATAAGTTCTACAGCATTGTTAACCGTAATACAGTGTAGCAAATAATGTTCACACGTTAATTTTAAAGTTTGTACATCATACTTATCCGCTGCTATTAATAAATCTTTAAGCATGTCATAATCACATCGTTTTGTCGAGCCAGTTATAATATATAGTAAAATCTGTTCAAAGGTGTGTAAATCATTATTTTTTGTGAATTCGTTTGTCATATCTATATTCTTTCTATGTATAAGACAGATATCCTTAAAGTAACTACTGTTGGTGGCGCACAACGATTTTTTTGATATAACATATTGTTTTTCTCCTACTATAAATTTGATTAATTCCTCATCCTTAGACGGAAACTCATCAAAGGTCGAGTGTTCAGAATATCCCACATCTTTTGAAATTTCGGTTGAAGATGGTAATAAATTCATACATATAGTTCTATTTATCACATTACGAAAAATTTCAAAAAAACTTGCAATGTACTACAAGCGTATTTCCAAGTCTTAACAGAAACCTCTTTGACAAGATTTCAATTAACAATGTCATATTTGATATACGACCTGATATGGTTTTTGATACTTTGTCAGACAACCGCATTGCGGTAGTAGTACATGAACCATCAAATGAATTATTAGTAAGAATATAAAATTTTATTGCATTTATCTGCGAACTTTCTTGACGTGAAACATTCATTAAAATCTCACATTGACCTATTTCTAGGAACGACGGAAACGTTATTGTATTTTTAATCTCACTAAAACGCATAAATCGATCAATTTTCCATGTATGGTCATGTGTAATCGATTCAAAAAGTGTTTGAGAATAGCTCTTGGTAGACAATAAAAATGGTGAGGATGCTGTCCGTTCCTTTTCCAAAGTATTCTCACAATCAGTCGAGATATTTTCAACTTCTTTGTCATAAATCTGAAAATAATTAACTTACTTATAAATGATGAAAAGGGCCAACATATCGAAATGTTCTAACAGTTTCTATGTTTATAATTTTACGTAGTAAAACACCAACAGCAATAATTACCGCGTAAGATGGTGTTGGTATTTTTTGAGAAAATTCGTATACGCATTCGCTTAAAATCGATGTATGTTCTAAAGACGCTGACATTAAAACTCTGAAACCCTTAAGTGATGTAATCTATTAAACATAAAACACATATCACACAATTAAAATTAAACACAAAAATTTTATTTTAATTTAATAAATTTATACATAGAGGGAGAACTATATATTCTTACACATATATAATTATCTTGGCGTGTTGTAATTCATTAATCAATGCAAATATTATACTTTTGATATGTTCAACATTACATAATAAATAAATCATAAATAAAAAATGCTTACATGGAAAGTATTTCCGATATTCTCGCGGCACAACATTTTTCCTAATAAATTTCTCGGTGTTTCCACAGACTACACATTGATTAAGTTTCACCTGTGTATAATATTGTCCAACCTCTCCCAATGCTCGGCCAGATGGCTCGAAATTTAATCTCACTGTATATAAATCTGTATCCACAAGTTTTCCTAAATTCTTCGTAATATACCACTCTGCTTTCTTGCGATCGCATGTACACAATATATCTCCATCAGGCGCTTGTAAATAACAATTATGATATAACGGTTTGATTCTTGTAGGTATCGCATTTTCACGCTCGTTAATATTGTTTTTATCTACTACTACTGATTTACTCTTGGTATTTAAAACATTATTGCTAGTAATACTGTCCACACTTGGTGATTGCTAAACCTTGAACCTTAAACACACATACATTTATGTGCATATTTTTCTATTACATGTGTAAAATTTTAAACTATAATTTATATAATTTATAAAGTTTTATACGTCGTACCGACTGTTCTAGCAGGTACACCATAAATTCGCACATTTATATCACTACTAAATATATTATATAAGTACATTCCTAATCTCTGCCATAATAAATATTTTTCTTTTTCTTTTTGCCTTATCTGCAAATAAAATTCAGGCACAACTTGAAATTACGTACAATAACCATGTATAAAGAGGAAGTTTTAAACTTCTTACTTTATGATAAATGATAACAGATGCAAGCGCATCACAAGCAGTATACGCAACTTGTTTGTCGGTTAAGGTGCTAGCATCCCAGTCACCACACCTGATTTCTATCATTTTGTCCATCTCAATGAAGATATTCTTCTAAACTCATGGCAGCTCAACTTTTCCGGCTCGGTAGATTAAGACTTTCAGCTAAGGTTTTTCACCACACACACACACACACACACATACACTCCCGAATAGTCTCGATTCTATAAACCATCATCCCGTTGATCTAATCTCGACGACGCGACGCGGACGTCTAAAGCGGCCCATAACATGCGTACGTTTCATTCGCGAGCCGGACTCAAACGTTTTTCACCACACACACACTCCCGAATAGTCCCGAAATTTGGCTCGTTGGACGCCGAGCCCGTCTCGTAACATCTCACCCACGAACGAGTGGAAACCGAGCCGAGCCGGACTCGCGACGTATATGGGCAACTTTACGGTTATGTTTACTTCTGTCACCTCACATGTGATCGATCGATCGAACTAACGCATCTCTATTCTAATAATTATCAAAACAAATAAGACATGAGTTAGAAGTTAAGAAATGAGACGGCATAATATTGCCGTGACTCCTATGATCCTACAATATTTAATCATATTTTTATCGTATTTAACTTAACGATTAATAATCTAATATTTATATAATTATTAAATAATAATATGTTAAAATAATAGTCGTGTTTTACACAAACTGTTTGATTCAAAAGAATGTAAAATTTCTATTAAAGTACTCAAACATATTTAATTTAGGTTCGAGTCCACTTGGGAATAATACTTAAGGGGATCCTAAAGTTGCCAATTTTTATCATTTTCTATATTACCGGCCTATATCTGTTCTTGTATAGACAATGATATAGACAAGGATTATAGGTTATATAATTTTTTAAGCACTAAACTTTTTTGTTAGATGTCTGAGCCTAATTCTGAGAACGGTATGTTATTTCTTCATGTTATCCGCTGTCAAGGTGGGTCTCATTTTGTAACAACAAAATTGTAGAATGTTTATATAAAGTAAATGTTGCCATGAGTTGACGTTTCGAGTAAGTAACGAAAATCTGCATTTCTGAAATTATTTTCGTTCTCGGCATAAAATCGTTTGACGTTGACAGCATTATTGCATATGCTTTAACTTTGGAAAAGGATTTTTCATTTTGTAAAGCCAATAAAAAGATTAGTGCTTTAAAAGAAAATCAGTAATACAGACGGGTTTAGAATCCTTTTAACTGATGTAATATTAATGCGTGAATTTTTATTGCGTTTTCCCATTTACTCTCTCAAGTACCGATTTTACGTTGTTCTTGTAATAACGCGGTAGCATTTTGCAGCCGTTTAATGGTATTTTTTACTTGACGGTAAAAATATACATTGCACGGCTGACACAATGGTGTGCATTTCGGTGGAATCATCTTCACTGTACAATTAAGAGGCTCTACCCATCTCATCTTCAAATGTGTCGTCATATAATATGGTATCGGATTGACCACTCCATGAATCAATTAATAATAAACATTTGTTATTTTCTACATATAGTAAGAGAGAATGTGTTAGAGAAAATCGGTGTATATTGTTTTTGATAATTTTCCGGAGTTTGAACATGTAATCCCACACAGCAAATGGAAATATGTTGAATCTCGTTAAGATATCCTGCCAGGATATTGCAATATCCTAAAGATATTAAATAGATATCTGGATATGTGAGAGATATTAATAGGATATACTAATGTCCGCACTTGAAAACGTAGAGATATCGTAAGTTTCAGTAAAATATATTTTTACGTTATTCCTGAGACATCTGATGATTATTGCCGCTTACAGCAAAATCTTCAGTATATATCGCAAGTATATTATAAAAATATATTAGAGATGATTATAGTAGTTATTCGCGCGATTTATTTAGGATAATATTTCTAATAATAATAATGGCTTAATCTACACCGATTATTTAATATGCATATTAACTATAGTATATTATTAGTATAAAATTTGCTTAGTAAGTCAATTTTGTACCAATAATCAATATATTAATTCATATACATATTAAACGTTTGGTATAATCTAGACATTGTTATTATTATATCTGAAATTATACAAAATAACACAACAATATAACAAAATTAAACAAAATAAAGCGAAAATATATTATAAAAAGTTTTCTTTACATAGTTGTACGTGTTGTGACGTGACGGTTCGCCGCGCGTGGCAGCGCCCCGCCGCCGTCACAAGGCGGATTCGCGCCCGCGGATGACCCGGGAGAGCAACCGCGAAATCTCCAGAGGGCTTCCGGAAATAGAACACTTACGTTTACTTGTAATTTTTTTTGTATTTAATTGTATGAAAACGCGGCGCCTCACCGAGGAACCGCGCTTCAGCAGTGGACACGACAGTCAGCGACGGAGATGGGATCTGCGACCGGGGACAGGGCGGCGACAAGACGGGGCGAGATCGGCGTGGAGTCCGGCCGCGGGGCGCGGGGCGTACGCGCGTGGCGCAACGGAGCGGCGATGAGCCGCCAAGGCCGCGACAAGGCTCCCCCCCCCCCCCCGAGGAAGCGAGGGTCGTCTCCCGAAACAACCCCGGAGGATCCGGGCGGGCCCGGGACGCCTGGCCAGCGAGGGAGGCATCGACCGAGGGGGAGTCCGGCCCGAACGCGCGAACCATTGGGTGGAGGAGTCCGCGACACGCAGGGTGCCCGAAGGATTCATGGGATCCCGCCAGATACCGGCGACATGGCGCGTGCGATCAGCGACGCGCCCGGCCCCAATTGGTCACGACACCGCGCCGAATTATCACGCAACCCCCAGGGAGGGGCAAGCGCTTCATTTTCCCATCGAGCGGACCGCTCGATCTCTTCTGGTGTGACCGAACGGATCACTCAGATTATTCAAAATCGCGCATTTACTCGCGATACCAATAACGGTCGCCACCACGTTTACCTTTACGTGGAAGGATGATTGTCCGGTGCCGCTCGTAGTGGCCCGGTTGTTCCTCTCAGGACAGAATGATCTTCAGGACGCCGCTTGCCGCCAGCGCTACAACGCCCTTCTCGAAGTTTCAAAGTTTTCTTTCTTTGGAAGAACTCGGAATTCGTGTTGATGAGGATAAGGAGAGTTAGGAAAATAACTGGGTTCACTCCCGTTATTAACACTAATGTATATAAAAATATATTTAAACAAAGTAATACAAGGCGTATGTACGCGCGCACCGCGGGAAGTTCACTGATCGCCGAAATCGCAGGAGACGTCCGCGCGCGACGATTGTTTTACAGCGAAAGACCTCGAGAGCTCTTCCTTGCTCTCCCACCATGACTCCGCGCCAGCGCCACTCGCGCCTGCGCGTTGCTTGTTCATCTAACGGATGATGCAATCCTCGAACTTAATAATAACTTGTTACGTCATTCGACGCGTTCAACATACTTATACAAATTGACTCTAAGTTTTCCTTAAAGCCGAAATATCTAAATCTAATAAACCTAATACTATCGATTAATATCATTGTGACGCCTTTGTTACGTCTGGAAACTAAAATCGCTTGGATTGCATCATCAAACTAAAATGATAACCTTTGGATTGCGTCACCTCAACATTTAAAACTGACGCTTGAATTACGTCAGCAACTTATAATCTAACAATGACGCTCGAATTGCGTCACCAGACTAAAATTTAACGAGTTACGTCAGCCAACTAAACATTGGTCGCCCGAATTACGTTATCAAACACAAATAAAGTCTAACACCCGGATTGCGTCAGACAACTAAACATCTGATGCCCGGATTACGTCATCAAACAAAAATAAAGTCTAACACCCGGATTGCGTCAGCCAACTAAACATCTGACGCCCGGGGATTACGTCATCAAACAAAAATAAAGTCTAACACCCGGATTGCGTCAGCCAACTAAACATTCGCGTTTTTACAAGGAACCTACATCCGGAACGCTACTGGTCGTCGTCGTCTCTTGCTCTGCAGCAACCTCCGGCATCAGTTCGATCAGGTTCATCCCTGAAAAACCCGCCTTGGCGCCCATTTGCTTTGGCAGCATCTCCTCGGCCGCTCCTACGTCCGAGGCTGCTACGACAGACTCGACCGTCTTTTCGTCCCACGGCTTCCCGGAAAGGACCGCCTCCAGCACGTCCCTGATCTCGCTGCTTATCTTTGCCGGTTTGTCATTAAATGACGCAACCTCTATCGGCTCCCTCGAGCTCGAGTCGGTTAATATTGCGTCAGCTGCCCGACTTGCCAATGCTTCATCCTCGCCCTTGCTGTCAGATGACTTCTGGGTTTTCTCCGACGCCATTCCTAACCTTGCTTTTATTTCCGAAGTTGCGGACGTCGGTGTTAGGCGCGATGGAACCGACGGGGAAGATGTGGTCGGTTCCACTGGGTCGTCCGCCGTGGCAGCTAGTCGCCTCGTATTAAGTGTTCCCGCGAAAGTTAATTTCGCACTAAGTTATCGCGTGCGAGTGTGTGTCGCCGAGGAGGAAGACCACCACCGGCGCCCTGGGACGAGGATCCGACGACGTCGGAGAGGGGTCAGCGGAACCGGTGAGGTTGCCCCCATAATTATTGTGTCAGCAGCCACGGGAAAGCCGCGAGTGCCGTGTTTGTCTCGCCCCGACCGCCGTCTTTCGGGATATCGCGTGTCGCGAACGCGTGTTCTTCCGAGATATTTAGTGTTGGTGAAAATCGTCGGACGCGACGTGTGCCGGACGCGGTGGAAAAGTCGCCAAAAACGGCGCAATTAGAGTCCTGCGGTTATTCGGCTCGCGACCGAGTTTCGCGAGTATTCGCTTTTGGTGAAGGCGGTCGGTGGCGGACGCGAGGGGCCTCGCGACAACGGAACCGTGCGCTGTAGGGTTTTCCGCGATATCTATCGCGTAAGTTTGGCCTACTGGGGATCGCGAACGCGGGCGCGGGGTCGCGAGATCGTGCGGCGGCTACCGAGGCCGCGGATATCGCGACACCCTGTAATAATTAGAGTCTCGCGTTTCGTGCCGTTGAAGAAGAATTTCGCGCATTAACGAGTGTCGTCGACCTGTTCTCGGGGAGTCGCATCGGCGCTCCCTTATCGCGTACCGCCGAAGAGTGGATCTGCGGGGTATCTGCCCGCGTACCGCGTAGAGACCATCGCGACGCCGTTTTTGCGATTTGTGCGAGACGATCGTTCAGTCATTTATCGTTGCGTTGATTGTGATAGGAGTGTCGCAAGTAATTGCAAAATCGCGTTGGCGTACCTACGTTCGTGCGAGCGACCGACCGACGAACTTCGTCGGCGACGTGCGTTGCCTTATATTTTCCTTGTTGTTTTTGCGAGCGAATTCCGGCGCGCCCAGCGGGATGCCGCCCGTAGATTGTATCGCGCATAACTTGTCGATCCCCTTCTCGCGATAATATTTAACGATTTAGCGGTGTTAGTAATAAGTTAGATTTGAGTTTTGTTTCCGCGATAAGTCTGTTTGTCGAATCAATTAGATCTGCGTTTTATTTCCGCGATAAGTCTGTGTATCAAACTATTTAGATTCACGTTCTGTTTTCGCGATAAGTCTGTTTCTCGAATTGATTAGATTTAATCTTTGTTATGCACGCCTCTTCGAAATTACGTATTATGCACAGGGGGTATGTCATACCCCAGTCACTTAAAACGTTTATTACAGACGTACAATTCGTTATTTTGACTCAAACAAAATTGCTGGCTATTGTTCAAAGCTTCCAAAATAAGGTCTAATAGGTTTCATTAATATTTTGCAACACAAAAAAATTATAAATGATATGTTAACTAAAGAAACCAAAAAATGGACTTTCTTCACTAAAAAATGCATAAAAAATTCAATTTTGAATATTTTTTAATAATTCTTGCGGGATTACTTTCTTGAAATACTACACTTTCAAGGAAAAATATTAGTTTATAGCGGAGTTGAAAAAAGTATATTTATTTTGCTATATAAAGTCACGCGTTTTTGAAAAAAATGAGAGTATTGAGTATTATAAGAAATATGGGTTTATTTTCAAAATAATCGTTTTATTGGCAGCTTTTTGAGTTATTATCACACACAATAATGTAAAATTATACAAATATAAAAGAAAGTACAAGATTTTAGGAAAAAATATCAATCTATATAGGCACAGTCAACGCACAGAGGCGATCGATGCTTGTTACACATAGGGCGTTCGCACGATGGGCACCCATACTTGGTTTTCGTATCTTCTTTTCTCGTGCAAAGTGAGCATCGATGGTATTTACCATAATTTTTTATCTCAAGCGTCTCTGGATTGTCCTTAGTAATGTCCAGTATTCCTGCGATCCCCAATTTTAACTTTTGACGTAGAGAAAATGTCGTGTACCTCTCTTGCAGGTGATCTCTTCACGGAAAAAAAAGATTAGCAACCATAGCTAAAATTAAGGTATGGTAGTCAAATTTGCGGTGTAATATAGGGACACCTAAAATTTTAGTTGCAAGATCTATTTTAATTAACTGAAAGTTTATGACTGTAACACACAAACATTTAGCTATAACTATTCATTGCGATGTGTAGTGTAGCTAAATTTTTGTGTGTTACAATCAAACTTTCAGCTAATTAAAATAGATCTTGCAACTAAAATTTTAGGTGTCCCTATATTACACCGAAAATTTAGCTACCGTACCTTAATTTTAGCTATGGTGGCTAATAATTTCTTTCCGAGATACTGCAGCTATGTAAAAGAAAAGGAAGTTGTCGAGGTTATTAATTTTCACGATTATTATCATAAACTTATATATAGATAGACCTGCCCCTGCCGTAAGAGGCAGCGTGGCAACATATACATACGGTGCAGACATATAAGCCTTTCTGGCGTTTAGAAGAAAGAGACAGATCTACCAGAAAGCATCTAGAAAGGCTATGTCTGCATCGTATACATATGTTATCAAGCTGCCTCTTACTATACGGCAGGAGCTTATAAGTCTATGATTATTATAAATAAAGCAACGATCCACCATAAAGCAACTTACATATACCTGTAAAATTCGCAATTACCTCTGCACTCATGAAGTTCCACTCGAGCAATAAATGTGTTGTTGCGTCAGACGCCATGTTCTCGAAAATTCTAATGGTTTGTTTAATATACAATAGCCGTAAGTGTGGGTACGCAATAAGACAAAAACAGTAATCACTATATATAGATATATATAATTATAAACAAGCAATAATTAACAGAATAGAACAAATATGCCTTGCGTCGACACACACCGCACGCACGCACGTATCACTGCGTGATGTATATTGTATCACCGTCCGCGTCCTTTGTAGCATCGACGACAACTGCGCCACAGTCCACACGCCGCCGCGCCGCCGATGCTCTTCTTTTTTATTTAAGCGCGCACATTTCGATCGACAGAAACAAACGCTTGTTGTGCCATACCTAAATATATAGCTCACATATCAATTCTTTTGATTTCCGTACAAATATTGACATGTTAGTGCTGAGTGAAACATATCAATTAGCTGGGATAGCTAATTGTATGTTGCTACATAAAATGTTTGTGACAGATATGCATAGTTTGCTACCACATCAAAACATTAGTAACAACAGCAAATTTGTTAGTTACAGCAGCAAGCGTTGTTACAGCAAACAATGATTAGCTATTGGAGAGAATTCTTTTTTTTCCGTGATTGCTAGGTGAATGCAGATGCGTTCCAAGCAGTATTGGGCTGTGACTTTTGTATTATTATTTTCATTAACAAATTTGCATTATAAATATTGTAACGATACACCCCCAGAAATGCATCGTTCCGGCCGTCCACCAGCCGAGCCGCCCGACCGACCATCTGTCGGGCGAAGAACAGGGGCGGAATGCCCCCACATATTTTTTAACGATATAAAGTCGGCGCACTCGCCGCCGGATATCGATTCGGGCCAAACGGATCGATATCCGAAAGCGCCCGAATAATTTCGAGCGCGTTCGCGACGCCGGAGCGCTCGGCGCCCCTACTCCTGCCCGACATCCCCGCCACGTGCGGCTCCGCGTCAGCGCTACCCCCCGCTACCGAAATAACGAGCCCCGGGGGGTATAAAAAGGCAACGAATTTGCCTAATTAGAAGACTCCGTCGTGAGCCAGCAATCCGACCAGACCTGTCCGCTGCTCACGACTTCCAGTCCCGATCCTGATCCTAGTAAATCACCAGCTTTGTCGACGAGGTTGAGAGTACTCAGTCTCTATTCGGGAGTTCCCGTACGCCGACACTGCTGTCCTGAAGTCCCGGTCGTACCGGCGAGGTTGAGCGTACTCGTCTCTTCCGAGAGTTCTCGGTAACCGGTACCACCGTCTTTCCACACGTAAAGTCCACGTTTCGTACAAGAGCGTTCTCTGTACGCCGGGCGTACCCGGCCGTGGTCTTTTCCTTGACGTGCACCGGACAGAGCGTGCTCTGTCCTGCCGGGTGTCCCCGGTTGCCGTCTACGTGTACTGCGGAGGAGAGTACTCCTCCCAGTCGGGAGTTCCCGATTGCACGCAGCATCCTGGCATCCTGTCAAAAATCCTCGCGTCACGTATCCACACGCCATTATAACGCGCTCATCCGTACTGCCCCGTGTACTGTATCCGCCTCGCGCTAACATAACATACGCCTAATCGCTCCGCGTGCCGCACACGCCTCGCGCCACTCTCAGGTGTTTACCCAAATTCTATAAATTAAGCGCCGCCTACTTATACACGTTACTTGTCTTCTCGCGCCGCCCCACGCGGGCCATCGACCGCGCTACTTTCACTTCTCGCGACGCCCCACGCGGGCCATCGACCGCGCCCATCGACCGCGCCCATCGACCGCGATACACAAAGCGTCCCGTCAACTACCGCCGTAGGCCGATCCCGCGAATCCAGGAAACTATCGCGCATCGCCTTGCGATCACCTCACGCGCAAATTATAAAGCGAACTCACACTTGTAACAACAACGCGACATTTCTATAGATTGTAAAAGCGATACCGAGGCTGTCGCCTTATTTCAATATTGTAAATCCAACCATCTCAGAGTTTATAATAAACTTTCAGTAAATTATAAAAAACCGTTAACTCGTCTCTTCCTCCGCGCCTCTTTCTCGACCCTGACCAGCCGCGAGCTAAGATCCGAGCATCGGGAGACAGGTTGTTTTATGGCGCCCGAACAGGGACCTGACTGTTTGGAAGAGACGTTCACGAAAATAATATAATGCAAAGCAAATATTACCGGCTTAATAAAATCGATTTAAGTAACGAACTCCGGAAATACGGTCTAGACACCGAAGGCAGCATCGACGTACTCCGACAAAGATTACGCCAATATTTTAACGAACACCCCGAGATGTTCGCGAATACCGCGTCAAACGAAGCTCTCCTCGGGCCCGCGCCCGCGATCACGGTAATACCCGCAACACCGTTAGAAAACGCGCCTGTAATAGAATCCGCCCCCGCGTCAACGCACATCATGAATCAAATGCGTCAGTGGGGCTTACATTTCGACGGAAAAGACCCGTGGGCCTTCCTGGAACGTATCGACGAGTTAAGGGCCGCGTACGAATTCTCCGACGTACACTGGCTACGAGGCCTACCCGAGTTACTCAGGGGGGACGCACTCCTCTGGTGCCGGAATAACCGCGAGAGCTGGGATAGCTGGGCCGACTTTTTAGCCGATTTTAAAGATACGTTTTTACCGCGACGTTACCGGCTTCAACTCATAAATGAAATCCGCGACCGAGTACAGAAGGAGGGGGAACCATATGTCAAGTACGCGACACATATGCTAGCACTTATGCGCCGGGCGGGTGGATATTCTCCCGAGGAGCAAGTCGAGCAACTCTACGAGAACCTCCATCCTGATTACCAGAATCGGATCTGGCGGAGCGACGTGCGCAATCCCCGGGATCTCCAACAACGCGCGGGCAAATTTGAGAGACTCCAAGTCAATCGCAAAAAGCGAACTCCCGCGAAAATCGCGGATACGCCGATAACCGCCGCCGCGTACAATCGCAGTGAATGTTGTTGGAGATGCAAACAACGAGGTCACACGCGTTTCGATTGGCGTCGCCCCGCCCAGAAATTTTGCTCGCAATGCGGCAAGGATGGCGTTCTTACCAAGGACTGCCACCCGTCGCCGGGAAACGGAACCGGGACCGCGGACACGCCGGCCGTCCCCCGGTCCTCACAGTAAAATTTACGCCCCGGCCGCACTTAACAGTACGCGTAAGCAACCGTCCGCTCGACGCGCTTTTAGATACCGGGACCGAGGCGTCCTTTGCTAACGTACATACCGCCCAGCTCGCGCAGACTCTCGGTTTTCCGATAACACCGGAGGAGGGGGAGGTCCAACGGCCATCACATTAGGCTGCCCGGTCGCGTCCGTTTGCCAATCCTCGCCGACGAACGACTAATTTGGCATACATTTCGGATAATGCCGAACTTAAGAAGCGCGCTACTCTTCGGAATAGATTTTTTGGCCAAGCTAGGCCACCCGATACCGGTCCCGGGACCCCCGGACGCGTCCAATTCAACACCGGCTACCGCAACGACCGAAGGGATAGTCCCGCGCACGCCCGAGGAAGAAAAACGGCTTCAACAATTCTTACGAAAAGAGCTACCATTATTCGATCAAATCGCCGGCCCCACTGACCGAACCGAGCATCATATTCGCGTAAAAAATAACGTACGCCCAATTAAACAGCGTTACCGCCCGCGAAATCCAGCCATGCAGGCTATCATCGACGCCGAGGTCGATAAAATGATAAAGGACGGAATCATTGAGCATTCGCACAGCGCATGGAGCTCCCCTGTCGTCGTGGTCCGCAAGAAGGACGGGGGGCATCGATTTTGCATTGACTTCGGCGCGGTTAACGACGCGACCAACCCGGACGCCTACCCTCTCCCCCAGATTAACGCGACTCTGGATAAATTACGCGGGGCAAAATATCTTACAACGTTTGATCTGAAAAACGGATATTGGCAAGTGCCCCTCACGCCGTCGAGTCGACCAGTCACCGCATTCACGGTACCCGGGAAAAGACTATTTCAGTTTAAACTCATGCCGTTCGGTCTCCATTCCGCCCCCGCGACGTTTCAACGCCTGTTAGACACCGTTCTCGGCCCCGAACTTGAGCCTCACGTGTTTGTCTTCCTCGACGATATAATTATTATCAGTGAAACCTTCGACCAGCATATACAGCTGTTACGCGAGGTATTCCGACGACTCCGCGCCGCGAATTTAAAATTAAATCCGGATAAATGCCGATTTTGTGTCGACCGACTACGGTACCTCGGACACGTGGTCGACCGCGAAGGGCTTCGCACCGATCCGGAGAAAACGCGAGCAATCACTCGATGGGAACGTCCTCAAAGGGTGAAGGATATCCGCCGGTTTTTGGGAGTAGCCTCGTGGTATAGGCGTTTCATCAAAAATTTCGCGACCGTCGCCGCGCCTCTCACCGCGTTAACCCGGAAAAATGCGCGTTTTAACTGGGGGGCAGACGAAGACGCCGCGTTTGAGCGACTCAAACAGACGCTCACCACCGCGCCAGTTCTCGCTTGTCCGGACTTCTCGCGGCGTTTTATCTTGCAGACCGACGCCAGCACTTCCGGCCTCGGGGCCGTACTCACGCAGAATTTCCCGGAGGGGATGAGGGTAATCGCCTACGCGAGTCGGACACTAAATACCGCCGAAAGAAATTACAGCGCGACCGAGCTCGAGTGCCTTGCCGTAATTTGGGGGATTCGACGGATGCGCGACTACCTGGAGGGATACCCGTTTACGGTCATCACCGACCACCAGTCCCTCCGGTGGTTGCAAAAGCTGGACGCCCCTACCGGGAGACTAGGACGCTAGGCATTCGAGCTCCAGCAGGTCGATCTAGAAATCAAATATTGAAAAGGAACATTGAACCGAGTCGCGGACGCTCTCTCGCGCCAACCCGTGGCCGCCGCGATCGCCGAACCTCCGCGTTGCCGCTGGTACCAGCGAACGCTTCGCGCCGTGCAAAACGCCCCTCGCGACTTCCCGGACTACGATATCAGGGATGGGAAATTGTTCCGCCATGTGCTCCACAAACTTGATTTCAAGGAAGTTCCCGCCGACGGTCAGTGGAAAGAGTGCGTGGCGAAAAATATGCGACCGGAAGTTCTCCGCCGAAACCACGACGCGCCTACCGCCGGACATCTCGGCATCGCGAAAACGATTTCCCGCATTGCACAATTATACTACTGGCCCGGTATGTTCCGAGACATTGCGCGTTACGTTCGAAGCTGCCCGAAGTGTCTCAGACACAAGGTCGCGCAAACCCGCCCGGCCGGTACGTTACACGCGACCGCTGTTGCCCGCCCGTGGCAACAAGTAACGTTGGATCTCGTCGGACCCTTGCCCCGCTCGTCGAAGGGGCATACATGGGTCCTGACGATGCAAGACCGCTTCACCAAGTGGTTGGAAATGCGCCCCCTGCGCCGCGCCACCGCCGGCGCCGTCACGACAAACATTTCGGAAGCCGTGATACTCCGCCACGGATGCCCGGAAGTAATCCTGTCCGACAACGGGACACAATTACGATCCGCGCAACTGGAGAAAATGCTCGCCGCGCACAATGTTCGACACGCCTACACGCCTGTACACGCGCCGCATTGCAACCCGGTGGAGCGCACAAATCGAGTAGTCAAGACAATGATCTCTCAATATATAGATAAAAATCACCGAAATTGGGATGAACGGCTCACCGAGTAGCAATTCACGTATAATACCGCCCGACATGAGGCCACGGGCTATACGCCCGCCTGCTTAAATTTCGGCCGCGAGCTCGTATCCCCGCTTAACCGCGACGCCGCCCCGAATATCGCCGCTCCCCCACCAGATGTAAGACGCCGGCACCTCGAGGAAGCCTACGAGCTCACGCGAATTCATCTCGCACGTGCTTTTCAGAGACAGCGAAAGTATTACAATTTACGGCGCCGCCCGTGGACACCGAAAATAGGGGAGTGGGTATGGAAACGCGAGTACCCACTCTCCAATAAAGCCGCCGCGTTTAACGCGAAACTTGCGCCCAAGTTCCGAGGCCCCCTCGAGGTGCGACGAATCGTATCCCTTGTAATCGTGGATCTACGAGATCGCGGCGGAAAATGGATTTGTCATATCCACGTGCAAGACCTAAAGCCTGCGCCAGCCGCCCCACGAGCCGGAGAGGACGATGACACGAGCAGCTCCGAAAACAATGACGACGAAGATAATGAAAATTCCGTCGACGCCGAGGAAAGTAACGACTCCGATACAGAAAACAATAATACAAACACGGAGAACAGTGACAATAATAATAAGACGCTCACTGAGGACGATGATGAGACAAAAGAACGATAAATATCAACACCCCCTCCAGCCAGAAAATGCACGACAAATATCGATAGAAACTCCAGACAGACCACCGAGAGACTCAGATAGACAGCAACCGTCACCATGAGCACACCAGCGAAGAACACGGTCGAGCAAGATATCATCGAGGAGATCAACGCTCTACTGGCTGAACCAGTAGAGTACGATCCGGAGAATCCGGACTTCGGCGCGACGTGGACGCGGCTTTCCAAGCCCGGAACAGTCGCAACCGCCGCCGCCGTTACCGAGACAGCCGTACGACCACCGGCGAAGAAAAGCATTCCCGTCGTGGGATGCCGACTGCAACGTTCGGACCAGCAACAGCGGCAAAAGCTAAGCTGGTTGACATCACCACCGCCGCCGCTGCCAAAGCAAAGAAAAGTCGCAGCCAAACCAACGACCAAGCCTACGGTCCCGAGTGTGGCCACGACCGCCTGGCCAGCTCCAACCGTGCCAAAGGCCCTGATCGTGCCCCCGGCAAGCGCCACGGCCACCACCACCAGCACGGGACAGCCGGAAGTTCTCCTGGCCAAGGGTCCAGAACCGCACCCACCGATCCAGGTGCAAGCGGAGCCAGGGCACATCGTCCTTGTGCCACATTTCGCCGCGCACGTGTCCCGCCACTATAAAGCGAGATCTCGAGGACAACGATGGCATATCCGCTTTAATCGAATCGGCACCGTACGTAGCATCCGGCGTATGGAGTAAAAGCGCCAAATTCGCGCTATATAAAGAGGGGGGGTGATGTAACGATGCACCCCCAGAAATGCATCGTTCCGGCCGTCCACCAGCCGAGCCGCCCGACCAACCATCTGTCGGGCGAAGAACGGGGTCGGAATGCCCCCACATATTTTTTAACGATATAAAGTCGGCGCACTCGCCGCCGGATATCGATTCGGGCCAAACGGATAGATATCCGAAAGCGCCCGAATAATTTCGAGCGCGTTCGCGACGCCGGAGCGCTCGGCGCCCCTACTCCGGCCCGACATCCCCGCCACGTGCGGCTCCGCGTCAGCGCTACCCCCCGCTACCGAAATAACGAGCCCAGGGGGTATAAAAAGGCAACGAATTTGCCTAATTAGAAGACTCCGTCGTGAGCCAGCAATCCGACCAGACCTGTCCGCTGCTCACGACTTCCAGTCCCGATCCTGATCCTAGTAAATCACCAGCTTTGTCGACGAGGTTGAGAGTACTCAGTCTCTATTCGGGAGTTCCCGTACGCCGACACTGCTGTCCTGAAGTCCCGGTCGTACCGGCGAGGTTGAGCGTACTCGTCTCTTCCGAGAGTTCTCGGTAACCGGTACCACCGTCTTTCCACACGTAAAGTCCACGTTTCGTACAAGAGCGTTCTCTGTACGCCGGGCGTAACCGGCCGTGGTCTTTTCCTTGCCGTGCACCGGACAGAGCGTGCTCTGTCCTGCCGGGTGTCCCCGGTTGCCGTCTACGTGTACTGCGGAGGAGAGTACTCCTCCCAGTCGGGAGTTCCCGATTGCACGCAGCATCCTGACATCCTGTCAAAAATCCTCGCGTCACGTATCCACACGCCATTATAACGCGCTCATCCGTACAGCCCCGTATACTGTATCCGCCTCGCGCTAACATAACATACGCCTAATCGCTCCGCGTGCCGCACACGCCTCGCGCCACTCTCAGTTGTTTACCCGAATTCTATAAATTAAGCGCCGCCTACTTATACACGTTACTTGTTTTCTCGCGCCGCCCCACGCGGGCCATCGACCGCGCTACTTTCACTTCTCGCGACGCCCCACGCGGGCCATCGACCGCGCCCATCGACCGCGATACACAAAGCGTACCGTCAACTACCGCCGTAGGCCGATCCCGCGAATCCGGGAAACTATCGCGCATCGCCTTGCGATCACCTCACGTGCAAATTATAAAGCGAACTCACACTTGTAACAACAACGCGACATTTCTATAGATTGTAAAAGCGATACCGAGGCTGTCGCCTCATTTCAATATTGTCAATCCAACCATCTCAGAGTTTATAATAAACTTTCAGTAAATTATAAAAAAACTGTTAACTCGTCTCTTCCTCCGCGCCTCTTTCTCGACCCTGACCAGCCGCAAGCTAAGATCCGAGCATCGGGAGACAGGTTGTTTTAATATATTATATTATATATATTATATATATTATATATACAGGGTGGACCAAATGAGTCTATAATGGGAAAAATCTGGAAATAAAGGTTAGATACAGCAAAATGTTTCAGACAAAAGTTGTATGGTCTAAAGGGGGACATAAGATGGTGGCAATGATTTGAATTTGGATGGTTGTTTAAAGCTCACGTGAACGTCACCTTTAATTTCTTAAACGGAACCCCCTATATTGTAGTATATCGTTTGAAAGGGCATAAAATAACAAAAATTTTGGTGCAAACCAGAGGTCGATACGTTGACCCGTTCGGGAGTTATTTAGGGTCAAAAATTGACTTTTTCCAACTTTGACTTTAAGTACCTGCCGAACGGATCAACGTATCGACCTCTGGTTTGCGCCAAAATTTTTGTTATTTTATGCCCTTTCAAACGGTATACTACAATATGGGGGTTTTACTTGTAACGATGCACCCCCAGAAATGCATCGTTCCGGCCGTCCACCAGCCGAGCCGCCCGGCCGACCATCTGTCGGGCGAAGAAAGGGGGCGGAATACCCCCACACATTTTTTAAACGTAACAAAGTCGGCGCACTCGCCGCCGGATATCGATTCGGAGCGACCGATCGATATCCGAAAGCTCCCGAAACATTATCGAGTGCGTTCGCGACACCGGAGCGCTCGGCGCCCCTACTCCGGCCCGACATCCCCGCCACATGCGTCTCCGCGTCGGCGATACCCCCGCTACCGAATTAGCAGACCCGGGGGGTATAAAAAGGCGACAAATTCGCCTAATTAAAAGACTCCGTCGTGAGACAGCAATCCGACCAGACTTGTCCGCTGCTCACGACTTCCAGTCCCGATCCTACTCCTATCAATCACCAGCCGTGTCGACGAGGTTGAGAGTACTCAGTCTCTATTCGGGAGTTCCCGTACGCCGACATCGCTATCCTGAGCCCCGGTCGTACTGGTGAGGTTGAGCGTACTCGTCTCTTCCGGGAGTTCTCGGTTACCAGTGCCGCCGTTAGCACACGCCAAAAGTCCACGTTTCGTACAGAGCGTTCTCTGTACGCCGGTCGTACCCGGCCGTGGTCTTTCCCTTGACGTGCATCGGACAGAGCGTGCTCTGTCCTGCCGGGTGTTCCCGGTTGCCGTCTACGTGTACTGCAGAGGAGAGTACTCCTCCCAGTCGGGTGTTCCCGATTACACGCAGCATCCCGACATCCTGTCAAGATCCTCGCGCCGCGTATCCACACGCCATTTCAACGCGCTCGAACGTGCAGCCCCGCGTGCCGTACACGCCTCGCGCCGTTCTCAAGTGTTTACGCGAATCCTGTAAACTAAGCGCCGCCTACTTACACGCGTTACTTACGCCCCACGCGGGCCATCGACCGCGCTACTTTCACTTCTCGCGACACCCCACGTGGGCCATCGACCGCGCCCATCGACCGCGATACGAAGCGTCCCGTCAGCTACCGCCGTAGGCCGAACACGTAAATTCGGGAAAACGATCGCGCATCACACCGTGCAATCACCTCGCACGTATATTGTAAAAACGAACTAATACTTAACAACGCGACATTTCCATAAATTGTAACAGCGATACTGAGGCTGTCGCCTTGCTTAATATTGTAACTCTAATAACTTCAGTTCATAATAATAAATTTCCAGTCATTATCAAATACCGTTATCTCGTCTCTTCCTCCGCGCCTCTTTCTTGACCCTGACCAAGCCGCGAGCTACGATCCGAGCAACGGGAAAACAGGTTGTTTTATACTTACAATTTTTTAGTATCTCAGGGGACTCCAACTCAAAAATTTGAAATGGAACTCCCCCAATATTGTAGTATATTATTTAAAAGGGCATAAAATAAGAAAAATTTTGGCGCAAACCAGAGGTCGATACGTTGATCCGTTCGGGAGTTATTTAAAGTCTAAGTTGGAAAAAGTCAATTTTTGACCCTAAATAACTCCCGAACGAGTCAACGTATCGACCTCTGGTTTGCACCAAAATTTTTCTTATTTTATGCCCTTTCAAACGATATACTACAATATAGGGGGTTCCGTTTAAGAAATTGAAGGTGACGTTTACGTGAGCTTCAAACGACCATCCAAAGTCAAATCATTGCCGCCATCTTATGTCCCCCTTTAGACCATACAACTTTTGTCTGAAACATTTTGCTCTATCTAACCTCTATTTCGAGATTTTTTCCATTATAGATTCATTTGGTCCACCCTGTATATAATATATACAGGGTGAATCTTAATGGATGCACCAACTTTTTACCATGGGAGATGGGTTACCGACTGCAACTGTAATCAACCAAAAGATCCATAGATGACACCTGGTTGGATCGACCGCTCCGATCGACATACAGGGAAGTCAAAAATTGTGCATCAAGTAACGTGTATCGTATTCTATACATACATACTTTTCTAGTATATCCAACTCTCTTCCCATACAGCACACAAAAACCTCTTAAAATATACATATTTTAAATATTTTTTAGGAAGTTTAAAATAATTTAAACTAATTCACAAAAATATTTTTTCAATGTTTCTATGTCCGTCAAATCATGTCAAAAAAATATTTTCAAAAATGTTTTAAAAGATTGCATACAAATATGTTCAATAATATTTGTAAAATTTTTTAGAAATATTGCTTTAAAAAATAAAATGTTTAAATTTCTAAAAGATTTTACAAATATTGTTAAATATATTTTTATGCAATTTTTTAAAAACATTGTAAAAAATATTTTTTGACAATCTGGCGAACATAGAAACATTCTAAAAATAAATTGTTGTGAACTATTTTAAAAAATATTTTGTGCTGTATGGACTACGCGTTCTTTTTACACAATTGCTTTCTAATAACGAGATTTCTTATTATTGCGCAACGTATGTACTGCATAAAAGAGATATCATTTATTTCTGTGTATCTCTTTTATACGATTTTGTAAAAATCATGATTCTTTAATAAAGTTACTTGGTAGCGATTTCTTTTCACGCTTACCCGGAACATTTCAGCGCGTAAAAAGAAAGTTAGATCTGAAGCGGCAAAAATATAAAAATGTTCCACCATTCTTATTAAAAAATGCGTAATTCTACTGCAAGAAATATTCTGCTGTATAGTACTTTATGGATATAAAAGAATAACTTAAATAATTAAATGTAATAACAGTGGACTTCCGCACCACCTGTGAGGTACCACCAATGGCGCGTTAGGTTTTTTAAAGTGGACCTTCGCCTGGAGCCATATTATACCACAGTTGAAGACCTTTTTCAGTAAAGGCTCGAACAGATAAATTGAAGTCATATTGCGTAAGAGCGCACGCAGATGAAAAATTACATCTACGTGTGGCCGTGCGCAACATGTCGCCAATTTGTCATGTTTTCACTTTAGATGCTCGAAATGTCCCCCCTCCATCTCCTCACAAAGTGCAGCCCTATCTAAAATTGCAGCATGCACCCGGCTCAAGACCTGTGGACTTATTGCACGGCAAGTTCGTACTATTCGATCCTTCAGATCTTGAGCGTTAACAGGTCGCGTTGTGTACACTTGCTGCTTAAGATGACCCCACTGAAAAAAGTCTAGCGGTGTGAGGTCTGGTGAACGCGGTGGCCATTCGTGGGGACCATGAAGTCCAATCCAACGGTTACCGAATTTCTCATTTAGTAATTCCCTTGTTGCCCTGGCAGTGTGTGCAGGATGGCCATCCTGTTGGAACCACATGTTAACACGTAATTCCAACGGCACTTCATCCAACAAGTCAACAAGTTCATTGTTGAGAAACCTTCGGTATCTGTCACCATTGATCTTACCATCAATAAAATGTGGCCCAATGATGCGGTCTCCGAGAATACCCGCCCAAACGTTCACCAACCACCTGACTTGAGTATGCGCTTGCTGCATCCAGTGAGGATTCTCGGTGGCCCAGTAATGCATATTATGGCGGTTGACAATGCCATCATTATGAAAAATACATTCGTCCGAAAACAGAATGTTTTTCGAAAAATAATAATTTTCCTCACTCACATTAAGGAACCATCGACAATACCTCAATCTGCGAGGTTCATCATTTGCATGCAATTCTTGAGTCAGGGTTACCTTGTAGGGATGGAAGTGAGCCGATTTCAAAGCCCTACATACTGTTGCCTGGCTGACTCCTTGATCTTGCGCGACGGCTCGTGTACTGATTTTGGGGTCATTAGTGACCTGTTCTAAAATCCGTGCAGTATTTAGGCGCGGTGGTTGGCCTGCACGAAGTATAAAAGTAAAAATAAAAAGACAATATTTAAAATTATTTTATTATAAAATGTTATAAATAAATATGTACCAGCAGGCTTTATAGGTCTGAATTGTCTATTATTTCGCAGCCGCGTTTCCAGCCTCATAAAAAAAGTGTGATGTGGCTGTCTTCGCTCTGGGTATCTACGAGCATAAACTCGCGCAGTTTCCCGCGATTGTCGGCCGCACGTAACATATAAAAAAACCATGTCGCACATCTCATTATTCGTAAAATTATGAGCCATGTTGACCGCACGTTCTATCACGTTTTACGAAACACACGAGATCGAAGCGAGACACGGAATGAACAATTTGCTAGGATAAAGCTATAGAAACAATTAAAAAAACAACGAAGAAACAGTGAAAGAAATAATTGAAGATCGACAGAATCCTAGCAAAATCCAAACAGAAAACTGTCTTTTATTTTCGCAAGAGACGGAAAGTTTATGCTTTAAAATACTCAGAGCAGAAGTAGCCACGCTGCATATTTTCAACGAGGCCAGAGGCTAGTTATAGCTGTGAAAAAATGGTCAATTTCTCTGAAATGTACATATTTATTTATAAGGTTTTACGGTAATGTAATTTTAAACATTTTGTTCTTAATTTATTACTTCTATTTCTTCTTTCCGTACAACACGAACACGGCGCACAAAAATCGCTTACACAGAAGAAATGATTACGGACGATCCAATAACTAACGCACAAGCTATCGCGCAGTATCAAGGAATGAGCCAGAAAATTATATGTAAAACTTTGATATCGGTGCATTTTTATGCTTGTAGGATTATTTTGAGCAGTAATTAAGTTTGCGCAACGCGACCTGCTAGCGCTCAAGATTTGAAGGATTGAATTTTACGGGCTTGCCGTGCAATAAGTCCACGGGTCTTGCGCGCCGGGTGCGTCGTGCAATTTTAAAAAACTATATTTTGTGAAAAAATGGAGGGGAGACACTTCGAGCATCTAAAGTGAAAACATGACAAATTGGCGACATGTTGCGCACGGCCACACGTAGATGTAATTTTTCATCTGCGTGCGCTCTTACGCAATATGACTTCAATTTATCTGTTCGAGCCTTTACTGAAAAAGGTCTTCAACTGTGGTATAATATGGCTCCAGGCGAAGGTCCACTTTAAAAAACCTAACGCGCCATTGGTGGTACCTCACAGGTGGTGCGGAAGTCCACTGTTATTACATTTAATTATTTAAGTTATTCTTATATATCCATAAAGTACTATACAGCAGAATATTTCTTGCAGTAGAATTACGCATTTTTTAATAAGAATGGTGGAACATTTTTATATTTTTGCCGCTTCAGATCTAACTTTCTTTTTACGCGCTGAAATGTTCCGCGTAAGCGTAAAAAGAAATCGCTACCAAGTAACTTTATTAAAGAATCATGATTTTTACAAAATCGTATAAAAGAGATACACAGAAATAAATGATATCTCTTTTATGCAGTACATACGTTGCGCAATAATAAGAAATCTCGTTATTAGAAAGCAATTGTGTAAAAAGAACGCGTAGTCCATACAGCACAAAATATTTTTTAAAATAGTTTACAATTTATTTTTAGAATGTTTCTATGTTCGCCAGATTGTTAAAAAAATATTTTCAACAATGTTTTTAAAAAATTGCATAAAAATATATTTAACAATATTTGTAAAATCTTTTAGAAATTTAAACATTTTATTTTTTAAAGCAATATTTCTAAAAGATTTTACAAATATTATTGAACATATTTGTATGCAATCTTTTAAAACATTTTTGAAAATATTCTTTTGACATGATTTGACGGACATAGAAACATTGAAAAAATATTTTTGTGAATTAGTTTAAATTATTTTAAATTTCCTAAAAAATATTTAAAATATGTATATTTTAAGAGGTTTTTGTGTGCTGTATGGGAAGAGAGTTGGATATACTAGAAAAGTATGTATGTATAGAATACGATACACGTTACTTAATGCACAATTTTTGACTTCCCTGTATGTCGATCAGAGCGGTCGATCCAACCAGGTGTCATCTATGGATCTTTCGGTTGATTACAGTTGCAGTCGGTAACCCATCTCCCATGGTGAAAAGTTGGTGCATCCATTAAGATTCACCCTGTATATATTATATATATTATATACATGTTATTTACAAATATATGTATTTATGAAAAAAAAACAAGCTCTCTCCCACTGTTATTCACACTATTTACGCACTAATAAGCCAAAAAAGCAACAAAATAAAAGTTGAAATTATTCATGAAATTATACGTACTGTGCACATGGGGTATTTCACACCCCAGAATTTCGGAACGTCAACTTTTCACCACTGCCAAGAGCAGACCGACGTATAGTTGGCAAACAAATTAAAAATTATTGAAAATTATCTTATCCAATTGTTTGGAAATCATTTGGAGATATTTGGAAAAAACTTTTCAGAGTTTAGAAAACCATACAATAATCACAATTAATTAAAATCAATTAAGCGTATAATTAACAGAAAGTGTCTAAAAAATATTTTTTTTAAATCCAATCGCTCCAGAATCATTTGGATAAAGTGTCGGTATAATTTTTATTATTTGGAAAACAACTCTATTCTAATAAAAATTAATTAAAGGTCAATATTTCGTTTTAATGTCTGCACTAAAGTCTGCACTATAGTGCAATAAAGTGCACATACTTTTCTATTACCTTGTTTACGCGAGCGTTACTTTTGTAGTAACTTACGATAATTCACTCAGATTATCGTAACTTACGATAAGTCACTCCGCGTAAACGGGGGTGAGTAGCCATTGACTACATTACGATAATAGAAGCAAGTTACTGAAAATAGCTAATACTTTCCGTGCTAATACCTCGCGTAAACGGCGAATTTGATTCTCAGTGGTGCACAAGAGTTCAGCCGTCAATATTTCTTGATGTTGTTTGGCGAAAACAGCAATAGTACTCACAATATTACTTGTCGAATCCATTTTGTCTTATTAATTATTTGAAGTTTGAACTGATAACCTCTAAATCGCATTTACGTCTTTTAAAAATACCGCGTATGTAGAGAGGAACCTCACGACGGACCGTAGAAACATTATTATACTTCGCGCCTGCGTAAACGGTTCTCAAAAAGTATCGCAGAATACTACGCACGCGTAAACAGTAGAAAATTATAGACCGCGTAAACGCAGAGCGCCGCCGCGTAAACAAGGTATATGTGTTTTATTGGTGGACAGGCTGTGTTTTGATATTGACTGTTACGTTGTTTACGCGAGCGAGGTAATTGTCGCGTATCGGAGTATCGGGCCGGTATTCATAGTCCAATCTCAAGTCAACGCTTAAGACGATCTTGATCAAGTCTGCTTACGCAATACCAGACCGTCTCAAGATTGATAGATTTCATATATTACCTTGTTTACGCCGCCGCGTAAACAAGGTATGTAAGTACTGAAAATCTATAATGTTATATACGTCATAACTTTTTCAGTACTTTATAGTCTACTAGACTACGTCGGCTTGGAGTCGGTTACTCCAGTGTTACTCCAATCCATTTTGGAGTAAAATTAATTAGCACAAAGATCCAGCTATGACCGATGACGGCTTTACTTATTTAATTTGTCGTTTCTTATTTAATTGTCTTATTTCATGTGTCGGTCGATATTCTATATTCAGTTTGCCATGGCTCGGCGTACGTGTATAATAAATTTTACTCCAAAATGGATTGGAGTAACACTGCGTGGAAAAATTACTCCAAAACCAACTCCAAGCCGACGGAGTCTAGTAGACTAAGGTTGTGTTTCGATATTCACATTGTAAGTGCCGAAAAAGTGATGACATATGTAACATTATAGATTTTCAGTACCTTACAGTCAATATCAAAACACAGCCGTCATAGCCTGTCTACCAATAAAACATACATAGAAAAGTATGTGCACTTTATTGCACTATAGTGCAGACTTTAATGCAGACATTAAAGCGAAATATTGACCATTAATTAATTTTTATTAGAATAGAGTTGTTTTCCAAATAATAAAAATTATATCGACACTTTATCCAAATAATTTTGGGGCGATTGGATTTAAAACAAATTTTTTTAGACACTTTCTGCTAACTATACGCTTAATTGATTTTAATTAATTGTGATTATTGTATGGTTTTTCAAACTCTAAAAAGTTTTTTCCAAATATCTCCAAATGATTTCCAAACAATTGGATAAGATAATTTTCAATAATTTTTAATTTGTTTGCCAACTATACGTCGGTCAAGAGCAGACTAAAGCCAGGCGGGCAAAACTATGTATAGGATCATGAAGTGTTATTCTTAGACTACAAAAAGATGGCAGCACAGGTCCCGATTCGCATTGTACGTAATAGAAAAACGCTTTTGAAAATACGCTGGGGTATCTCCTACCCCCAGTGCATAACAAAGGTTAAGTTATGTTCTCGCGACAAGCCTGTTTGTCGGACTATACGTCTTAATATTATACGGGAGGTTCCAGGTTCAAACCCTGGCTGAGGTAATACTTTTCGCAATAATTTCTTTCAATCAGGGGGGTAGGGGATTTTAATTCTCCAACGAAACTGTGTTTTAAAGTTTGACAAATTGGTTGGCACACAGTTTAGTAGGTTGGAAATTCGTGTACTTGGAAATACACAAAAAGGGTTTGAAAAAATTTATTAGCCTATAATAAATTTCAAATCTTAAAACGCGGATATCGTGATTGCCAGTTACGTCGATTAAAATTCTCAATTTGGTTATTAATCACTGGCGAAGTTAATGTGTTACTTATTCGGTTTTAATATTATACTGTCGATTTCTCCGTTCTAGATAACGCTCGATTTTACGTTTCCTGTACCGCGTATTATTTACATGCGATCTTTTCTAATTTTGTTCGAATCACCCATTGCTCTGTTTAATCTTTCATTTACGATATTTTCCCCGGTCAGCCCTTGCTTTCGAACGATACCAACCGACGTTCACTTAATTTATTGTCATTGCCTGGCTGATATTTCTGTACCGGGACGACCGTTCAATATAATCAACTCTGACTGTTTGTAATATTCTCTCCCGCGAAATTATTGTTCAACCGAATTAATCAAAACTGTTAATTACACATTGTTCAAAATTTAATACTCTGATTATTTACCTTTCTTTAAATAAACGAGACTTATTGTTCATTAAACGTTTGGCGATTCACGTGGAATTCTTTTGTGTTTGTGTAACGACACTGCGCTGCCCTGCCTCTACCCTGCCCTTCTGCCGTTAGGTCGAGCCGGCTGGCCCCTCGTGCGACAGACTATGGTTTTCGCGAGTTCGCGTTAAAGATTATCGAATAATTAGTGGACGCGAGGACATCGCGTCTGGCGCTCAACAGATTTATTTGAGAACCGCCTGACTCGCGCGAGGGATTATCCCGAGAGGCCTATCACCCCTGCTGAAAATGACCGATTAAATCCGATTGGTTCCGCATTAAATTTGGTGGAATTGAATCGGAATGAATGCGTTTTCAATCCGGTTAATCGGTTAATCGATTGGAAATGAATCAGTTTTAATACCAAATCAATCGGAATTTTTTTCAATTCGGCATTTCTGGATTGATTTGAATCCGCCGCTATCCTTTTCAATCGTATTTATGCCAATCCATTTTAATCGGTTGAATAAAGTGACCACATGAATCGTATTGAATACGCATCAATCGTTAAGTTTTAATACAACAGCGGAATCAAAATAAATGTGATATTTCCGGATTCATCTAAATCCGATTTAATCGGTTTCAATCAAATTTATGCCAATCTATTTTAATCGGGTGAATAAAATGACCACATAAATCCGCATCAATCGTTAGGTTTTAATAGAACACACCGAAATCGGTTTGCTTTAGGATCCCCTTAATGTGATATTTCCGGATTTATTTGAATCCGACTTAATCGGTTTCAATCGTACGTATCTGCGCTTAATCCATTTCAATCGGGTAATGAAATTAGTCATGTGAATCGGATTAAATCCGCTCTAATCATTAAAATTGTACGAACGTATTTTAGTAAATCCAAGTCAGCATATCATTAGGTAGGGGAGACCGGGGACAAACGTAACAGTGCAGTGCTATGAAAGTATAATAACAAGCCTCTTACTAGCCCACACAACGTGTTGAATAGTTTGCATTATATACTCTGTCCAACGAGAGACTGCTGTTAGATCGGACAAAAACTCGTCCGTCTCGCGCAGGTCTCCCCCCACAAAACGTCTGTTTACGTATACGATACGCCACGCTCTGGGAATTTTACCCCCACTTTACCCGCCTATGCGCAGAACAAACGCAGTCTCTTGTTGGACGGAGTATAGTAAAACACGTGTGCCCCGATCTTCTTCCCTCTCAACTAGTCGCAGAACGGTCGCGCCGGCTGCACGTGCAGGAGCGGAATTCGTGTATTTGCATTACTCACAAAACTATTTCTTGATTTAGTTTTTTTATATCTATGCCTAGTTAAATTGTACATATCGATGTAATCATTTGCCGGTGCATTCTTCTGAAATATGTATTCATAAGTTATTATAATTGATTTTGATAAGTCTTGCGTCGTTTTTATGTTATAATGTTTCTATCTCAAAAAACGTGTCTGAGGATAAAAGTAACACGACACTGTGGACGATAGTAACACTTCGTCCACCTGAAAATTTGGTGTGTACGGTGCGCGTCAACGATTCCGACGACGACGACGACGACGACGACGACAACGCATAATCCGCATAAAATTATCTTACATTAAAGATTAGGGTATTTAAGTTTAAAAAAAATTAATTGTTTAGTTTTTTTATTTTTATAATAAAAATTATTTTTTATTGAAAAAAAATTATTTTTATTTTATTTTCCCAAAAATTAAACTGGTACTTTTATCCCCTAGCCTTTCAGGATAAAAGTAATAATCGACGTACCTGCGGAAAGTCACTGTAGCTCTTTAAATACCTACGATTTGAGATTGAAATCTAGGTATAATAATAGACCAATAATGGGAGTTTTTTGAGGTATCTTTTTTGTTACATCTCTAAAAGGTAATTGATAGCTGACGTGAGTGTAAAAAATGTTACGTTTGTCCCCGGTCTCCGCTACTTACAATACTATTGATTTTTAAATTGCTAAATTAGAAACTAAACTACAAAAATTATAAAAAGAAATTGATTGCGTTGAATATAATTAATGAAATATATTCTTTAAGAATTAATATGTAATGTAATATTCCTATTTAAAAAAACTGCATAATATATTTTGCCATCCGTCAATCAGACTAACAGATTCTCAATCACGGATTGACTAACAATGAGACCGATTCAAAACGATAGAAACCGATTAAAATAAATGAATCCGCGGTGTGAATCCGGTTCCTTAATCCGGAATTCACGGATTTATAACGATTGAAACGAATTGACTAAAACCGATTCAAACCGATAGAAACCGATTCAAATTACATCCTTGAATACGAATCCGTCTCAATCGTTTTTAATTGGTTTAATCGTTATGAATCCGTGAATTCCGGATTAAGAAACCGGATTCATACGGATTGAACTTTTTTCAATCGGTTTCAATCGGACATTTTTAGCAGGGACCCGACTCTTTTAGCGTCCCTTTGATCCGGCCGAAAAAGCCGTCACAGTGTGTATGTACAATATTTGTTTTACATACTAATGTTACTAACAAAAATAAATTTTGTTCGGAATTATATAACTTCCAGTCTAAAAGTAGTTAACAAAATAAATTTTCTCATAAAATTTCAAAGTAAACTATTGATACAATAAATCACCCATTTTTAATAATGCCTTCAGGAAATTGACTTACTTATTAAGAATCAATGCTTTTATATAAAATGCCTTAACGTTAGTTTATGATAGCTCGTAATTTATCAATTAAATCAATCAATTTATAAAAGCAATAAATGTGACATGTCAACAAGTATAGAAAATATAACTACATATAATAAGAATACGTCCTTACAGGCAAAAACAGAACGCACTACAATTGAAATAAGTACGAAACTTTCAGCGTTTTACGTATAATACTAAAAATCTCACTTTGAAACATTTAGATAAACGACCCTTCACGTTCGCCGTTAGCTATACTTAAAGCTAAGATCCTGTTATCAATGTCGAAAATTGTGTTTTAATTCTGAGATATCCTGTTGAAATGCAATTTGCAGTGGTGTTGGGACCGTTTGTTTATCAACTAAAACTAAGTTCCAAACTTTTATTTTTTCTGAAAGAATTAGATATTTTATTATTAAAATCACAACTCTTTGCTTATTAAGACATAAGATAAAAGTGCAAATGTGTGGACACGTTAATCTTAGACATTCTTTTTTTTTATTGTTAGAGATTAATACCTTCAAAAAGCTGACAAATCCAAGAAATAATGCGTAGATTCAGGAGGTAAGTATGTGCATTTAGTCCGTGGGTACCGGATAGGTGGGTGGTTTTTAATGGTATTTAACGTCAACCTTTAAAATTTTAGGTTATATAACACTTCTCTTAAAAATTTGAATTATTAATCTGTACAGATCGTTAATCCTTATACATTCTTTTAATCAGGGAAAAACCTCTTAATCGAGATATATGCGGAATGAAGGCTGGGCCGGGATCAAACCACGAACTTTTCCGTTTCTATTCACTCGCTTTAGGCATGAAGCCACGCGTCATCCTGGATACGGGATAAATAGATGAATAGAGGTTATTGCTCACAGGACGTGGAAACGCTTGTATACCGCGCGGCAAGACACGACGCACAGTGGTTCAAAATTCAAAAAAGCTGGCCAAAATATAAAGGCGTTATTTAATTTAAATGAAAATTGGTATACTAAGGTTTTCGAGGTCGCTGATTACGAATCAAAAGTCAAAATTACGAAAAACAAAATGGCGGATCCAATATGGCGACCAAAAATACTGTTTTGAATCGAATATGCATGAAAGTCGGTACTAAAGGGTTTTCGAGATTGTTAATTCCGAATATGATGTCAAGACTTGTAAATTCAAAATGACGGATCCAATATAGCGACTGAAACTACCTTTTGTATCGAATATGCGTGAAAGTCGGTGCTAAGGGGTTTCCGGGTTCGTTGATTCCGAATATAATGGTAAGAACTGTAAATAAGTATATATACTTTTTGAGGTGGCTACGATAAAAAAGTTATTATTTTAATCCAAAACAATTAATTAACATTTATAATAAAATATACACCAACAATACACACCAAAATTATTTCTTTTTTAAAACGCCTATTTATATTGTTTTATAATATAAACTTTTCAAAAGAACATTTCATAAATTATAAATTAAATAATCAAACCAACATAAGATCATGATAGCGTTTGTAATCGATAGAATAGAATTGAAAAATAAACCAAAAACACTCCTTTAATCCACATAATGTCAAATTGAATTGTGTTAATCAAGGACGAAAACAAGCTGTTTGACAGCTTCCAAATTAAAATAAATATTTGCTTTTACATATTAAATTATCACAAAATAGGAATCTTTGGTCTATTTTTCCGAATACATTGTGCTTCTATTCGCGTTGAGCTAAGACAAAGAACTAATTGTATCTAAAGCTGTAAGTGTTGACAAACCATATTTACACAATTGACCTACTGCGATGAATAAACAAAAAAAGAAAATGCTATCATCTATTGTCACTACTAATCTCATGAAGTAATAATATAAAGAGACACGGTAGTGTCTCGCGCCAAGTACGCGTGGAGCGAGACTTTCCCGTGACTCTTTTACGCGATTCTACTACTGCGCGCCACTACATTGTGGTTTGGTATTTTGCAAGGAGCTGCTATGAGCAGCTAATTTTTTTTTATTATTTTTTATGCTTTGTAATCTTTGTTATAAGATAAGAAAGAATGCATCACTCTGCGTCACACTTTTTATATTGACAATTTTATTTATATGCGTTTATAAAATTTTTAATTTTGAACAATACATTATAAATATTTAATTCAATTCAATAAGTTTACTGTCTCTCTCTCGAGATTACAAGGCGTTTTTAAGGAACGTACCCAAACCTTTACAATTCTCAATCTCGACCCCACAAAACCTGGCCATTGGGCGACCTCACATACCGTTACCCTTCCCACCCTCTCCCTTAGTATCCCTCCGGCATTCTTCCCCGACTTCTTTCTTCTCTTTTCTTCTGACTCCTATTTCCCTCGTGTTCCTTTTTCCTCCGTCTGTTCTTCCTTTATCTGCTCCTCCATCTTTCCTCGAATCCGTTTTCCTTCCCTTCCTCGGCTCCTCCTTTTTTCTACTCTCCCTTCCCTTCTCCTTCCATCCTGCCATTCCACCGTCTCCTACCCTTCTCCCCCTCTACACCTGCAACCTACATACAGAAAACATAACAAATTGAAACAAAATAAACACAAGCCATATTTCATTTCTCCTTTTCCTCCCCTCTCAGCCATTCTTCTTTCCGCTCCTGATTCTCTTATCCTTTAAACCCTCTTCCATCTTCCCCCCTTCACCTCTACCACTCCTTTCCTTTCTTCGTACTGATATTACTCTCCTTGTTTTCTTTCTTTTTCATATCAATTTTCTTGTTCATTTGTTCCTCATCTTCCCTTCTCTTCTCTCCTCTTACAGCGCACTCCTCGATGTCCCTATCTCGCTTTTTCCCTTCTCCCTCTTGCTCCGTCTATCCTGTCGTCTCCTCTCCTTCGTTCAGTTCTTTCTCTCCCCTTGTCCCTACATTGCCTTTCCCTGTTAATCACTTACCTCGATTTATTAATATATGTTACAGGCAGCATTATACAATGAACTCTTTTAACCTATCTATTATACGCACTCTTTTACAAATTTCTAATTTTTCTGATCAGAGCTCTACCTACAGAAGTCACTCGCGTTTTATTTGAATAATAACAAGCTTACACACAATATTATGCTCAGTTCCTGAGACAATGCATCAGGATAGTGAGCGCACTCATTTTTAAATCCTACCATGGCGGAAAAAATTTCTATGAATAACTACAAAATTTGACTAGAAATAGAAATTTGTACATTTTTGTTGAAATATTTAATTTTTTGTAGAAATAGTTATTTTTTTGTAGAAATATCTACGAAATAGTACCACAAATTACAATGTTCTCAAATCAAGAAATTATTGCAAGTAGTATTTTATAAAAAAGTACAATTTTATAAAAAATAGTACAAAGATCTATAAATGTTAAAAATTTAAGAAGAAACAAAATCTTAATAAATTAAAACATTTGTTTACTTGTAGAATACCACTATTATTTATAAATGACTATAAAAATCTACCACAATTTACGTATCGTACAACTGTGCAACTTAGAGTCCAATTCAGTTTTTAGTTTCTCATAAAATACTACAACTTCTTACAAATAGTAACAAATACCGATTTGTTTGTACATCTCAAAAATTTTCTACAATTATGGCTAATTAAAATTTGTACTTTTTAGTTAAATGTTAAGGCTCCTGGATACTGAGCCGAGAACTCCGCGTTGACGGTGGCGACACAGTTGTCAGCGGTAGCCGCGGTAGGAATGAGAACTTTGTCGCACGACTCTTACAAAGTATCGCATGATAAGTGGTGCGATTCCGAGCTGAACACATCCCCCTCCACTTATGCACACAGAGATGCTCTGTCTCCGTGTGACGACTGACGACGCGCGCTCGGCTAAGTTCGGCGCGCCATGCGAGCGAGCGAGAGAGAGAATGTCATTCCCTCCTTCTCGCTCTAAATCTGATGCGTCGAGGCTGCTAGATTGCTTTCTCGGCGTGACCCGGCGATCTGAAAAAGAGGTTACACGTCGAAAAGTGCAAATGTGCACGATACTTTAATAGTCTGCAAGGGGAGAACCTCTGAGTATATACAGGGTGGCCCATTTTAAAAGATGCAGGCAAATATCTCGAAAAATATGAAACATACGGAAAAACATTTGTAACAAAAGTTGTTTGGCTCGAAGGGGGACATAAGATGGTGCCATTGATGTGACCTTGGATAGTCATTTAAAGGTCACATGAAGGTCACTTTCACTTTCTTAAATGAGAACCCCCATTTTTCATTGCATATTCTTGTAGCTTATGTCGAGAGCTTTCCAAAACACTATAATAAAGTATTTTTTTATCAAGTACTTTTTGAGTTATGAGGCTTGAAAAGTACAGTACCGCCGGCATTAGCATTACCCAAAATGTACCACGTGGAGGTTGCACGGTTGGATTTACACCTCTGTTGTGTGCGTGTGTGTGTGCGTGTGTGTGTGCGTGTGTGTGTGTGTGTGTGTGTGTGTGTGTGTGTGTGTGTCACACAGAGATTAGGACCCCGCGGTTCGTCACTTCCACGGTATTTACTGACTCCAAACCCTCTCTGTCGTGTGTGTGTGTGTGTGTGTGTGTGTGTGTGTGTGTGTGTGTGTGTGGGTGCGTGTCCGGCCAACCAAGGCGAGACCGCTAGCGTGTCCGGCCAACTAAGGCAAGACCGGGATGGGAACACTGGTGTATGTGAAGGAATAAAAACACTAATTATTTTATCAAATGTTCAAATTGATGTCTTTCGACAACTTGGCAGTGTCCTAATCGAACGTAAAACGTATCGATAACGTTAGTTAAAAAATCGGGTGTGATTGAATTTGAAATATTCTCAACGATGTTTTTACTGATCGATGGATTGGTAGAAGAGGCACAATAGAATGGCCACCGAGATCACCAGATCTGACCCCATTAGACTTTTTTTTACTGGGGGTATTTGAAAACAAAGGTCTATGAGACTAGGTCCGAAAATTTAGAAGAACTGCGGAAAAAAATAGTGAACGTTTCAAATTCAATCACACCCGATTTTTTAACCAACGTTATCGATACGTTTTACGTTTAATTAGGACGCTGCCAAGTTGTCGAAGGACATCAATTTGAACATTTGATAAAATAATTAGTGTTTTTATTCCTTCACATACACCAGTGTTCCCATCCCGGTCTTGCCTTAGTTGGCCGGACACGCTAGCGGTCTCGCCTTGGTTGGCCGGACACGCACCCACACACACACACACACACACACACACACACACACACACACACACACACACACACACACACGACAGAGAGGGTTTGGAGTCAGTAAATACCGTGGAAGTGACGAACCGCGGGGTCCTAATCTCTGTGTGACACACACACACACACACACACACACACATACACACGACAGAGAGGGTTTGGAGCCAGTAAATACCGTGGAAGTGACGAACCGCGGGGTCCTAATCTCTGTGTGACACACACACACACACACACACACACACACACACACACACACACATACACACGACAGAGAGGGTTTGGAACCAGTAAATACCGTGGAAGTGACGAACCGCGGGGTCCTAATCTCTGTGTGACACACACACACACACACACACACACACACACACACACACACACACACACACACACGCACACACACACGCACACAACAGAGGTGTAAATCCAACCGTGCAACCTCCACGTGGTACATTTTGGGTAATGCTAATGCCGGCGGTACTGTACTTTTCAAGCCTCATAACTCAAAAAGTACTTGATAAAAAAATACTTTATTATAGTGTTTTGGAAAGCTCTCGACATAAGCTACAAGAATATGCAATGAAAAATGGGGGTTCTCATTTAAGAAAGTGAAAGTGACCTTCATGTGACCTTTAAATGACTATCCAAGGTCACATCAATGGCACCATCTTATGTCCCCCTTCGAGCCAAACAACTTTTGTTACAAATGTTTTTTCGTATGTTTCATATTTTTCGAGATATTTGCCTGCATCTTTTAAAATGGGCCACCCTGTAGATAAGATATTAGTTGATATTAAGCATTCGTTGCAAAGTTATGAACAAAAAAGGATTTCAGCGTTCCATATACAGGGTGATTCGAAACAACCTTTTACCGTTAAAAATACAGATTTGTAACAAAATTCTGAGACGACTTTTCCTCTTGCAAAATTTTGTCCGAAGCTTTCTTTCTGAGTTATCAAGCAAAATACTTACCCTATTGCTGGCCGAGTACAGGAGGTAGACAGGAACGGCGCGACTCACCATTAGACGCGGGCGCTTACGTCGGGTGCCCGCTGCGCGATCAGTCGATCGATCAATGGTCGAGCTGCGTACCAATATTTACTGCCAGCACAGAAAATCTACAGTTCGCGTTATGCATAAATTTTCAGAACTGGCAATAACATTGGATAACGATAATTACAATGATACACGCACACACATGCAAGCACGTTTACTTACTCGTGTTATTGTTTTCTCTCACAAACTTAACTTAAATACACTTAACTTTACTCTTTTTACTCACATACTTAAAAATGTGCAATTATTATTAACAATACACAATGAGTCACATTACTATGTTTACGCAAGCGTTACTTCTGTAGTAAGTGACTTAAATTATCGTTTACGATAATTCACTCCGCGTAAACGGGAGTCTAGCAGAATTATCGTAAATTGCTACAGAAGTAATGCTCGCGTGAACGTGGTAACTGTCAACTCGCTGTGTTTACAACAAGATGCACTGTTATCCTTTGAGTGTAGAAAGGTGTAGAGGTGCGCGCCATCTCTAGCCATCGCACCATCTCTAGCCATACACTCAAAGGATAACAGTGCATCTTGTTGTAAACACAGCGAGTTGACAGTTACCACGTTCACGCGAGCATTACTTCTGTAGTAATTTACGATAATTCTGCTAGACTCCCGTTTACGCGGAATAAATTATGCAGAGACCACCGTTTACGCGGAGTGGATTATCGTAAACGATAATTTGAGTAACTTACTACAGAAGTAACGCTTGCGTAAACATAGTAATGTGACTCATTGTGTATTGTTAATAATAATTGCACATTTTTAAGTATGTGAGTAAAAAGAGTAAAGTTAAGTGTATTTAAGTGAAGTTTGTGAGAGAAAACAATAACACGAGTAAGTAAACGTGCTTGCATGTGTGTGCGTGTATCATTGTAATTATCGTTATCCAATGTTATTGCCAGTTCTGAAAATCTATGCATAACGCAAACTGTAGATTTTCTGTGCTGGCAGTAAATATTGGTACGCAGCTCGATCCATTGATCGATCGACTAATCGCGCAGCGGGCACCCGATGTAAGCGCCCGCGTCTAATGGTGAGTCGCGCCGCTCCTGTCTACCTCCTGTACTCGGCCAGCGATAGGGTAAGTATTTTGCTTGATAACTCAGAAAGTAAGCTTCAGACAAAATTTTGCAAGAGAAAAAGTCGTCTCAAAATTTTGTCACAAATCTGTACTTTCAACGGTAAAAGGTTGTTTCGAATCACCCTGTATATACTCAGAGGTTCTCCCCTTGCAGCCTATTTAAGTATCGTGCACATTTGCGCTTTTCGACGTGTACGCTCTTTTTCAGATCGCCGGGGCACGCCGAGAAAGCAATCTAGCAGCCTTGACGCATCAGAGTCAGAGCGAGAAGGAGGGAATGATATTCTCTCTCTCGCTCGCTCGCACGGCACGCCGAACTTAGCCGAGCGCGCATCGTCACGGAGACAGAACATCTCTGTGTGCGTACGCTGCTGACATGTTACCGACATGTCAAGAATCGTGCAACGCCTCACACCTGCAATCCAATGAACTATAAGGCGTGGATTGGCGTGGAAAGTGACATAATGTTGACAAGCCTATTTTGTCGTCGGTGCCATTTCCTTATTATTCGCTCTGTATTTGTGCTCTAACGTTTGACGTATTCGTGAAAGTCGTAAAATTTACCAAAAAGTAAGATTTGCTTGTGGAAGGAACGTTTTCACCTTTTTTCGATAGTCGTAAAACGGCTGTTTTCCCGTATATTTAGGCTTCGTTTTATGGCTGTTTGTTTATTGTCGTAGGAAAAGGATAGTTTTCGGTTTTTGGAAGTGTTCTAAAACAATCCAGAGTGATGTTTTATTGAAATGTCTTTCTATTTGCAAATGGCACGGACGACAAAATTGGGTGTTTTCCTCGCCTCGATAGTAGGAATTCAATATGGCCGCGGTGACTATCCAGGAGCCTTAAGTTTTTACACAAATCTTCCAAAATTGATGTATTATTAATAACTTCTTTATTTGCAGAAATCAAAATACTTATGTTTTTATTTTTGTATAGTTTGCTGTAAGACCCAATAGAAAATTACACAAACGTACAATTTTTTACTTAATTAAATTTCTGACTCGTGAATGATTATAATTTCGCATATAATACTACAAGGTCCTATAGAAAACGACAAAATTCTTAGCCTTTTACGAATCGTGAATCCATGAAAATCTATATGTATTCGCTTTTTTAGATTTTTATAAGATACTACAATTTTCCATGGAAAGGTTGAAAGTTTGGTTGAAGGTTTGTTAATTTCCATGTAAAATTGTAGTATCTCATAAACATCTAAAAAACGCAAATTTATGTAGATTTTCATGAATTCACGAATTGTAAAAGGCTTAAGGATTTTGTCGTTTTCTGTAGAATCTTGTAGTATTGTATGCAAAATTACAACCATTCACAAATCAGAAATTTATATAGGTAAAAATTGTACATTTATGTATTTTTCTATTGGACTTTACAACAGACTACACAAAAATAAAAACATAAGTATTTTGACTTCTGCAAATAAAGAAATTATTAATAATAAATGAATTTTGGAAGATTTGTGTAAAAACTTGTAACATTTAACTAAAAAGTACAAATTTTAATTAGCCATAATTGTAATAGATTTTTTAAGCTGTACACACAAATCGGTATTTGTTACTATTCGTACAAAATTGTAATATTTTATGAAAAACTAAAAACTGGATTAGATTCTAATTTGCATAGTTTTACGATATGTAAATTGTCGTAGATTTCTCTATAGTCATTTATAAATAATTGTAGTATTCTACAAGTAAGCAGATGTTTTAATTTTTTAAGATTTTGTTGATACTCAAATTTTCATTATTTGTAGATTTTTGTATTATTTTTTATTAAATTGTAGATTTCCAATTGTAGAAACACTATAAAGATGTGTAATATATGAGTATAAGCAAGAAGGAAGCATCAGAATCAGAGGATCATCACTAGTCCATTCATCAAAAAGGTTAAGCAACGTTGTCGTGGTACCACACTCGGGTGGGTGACCGCCTGAGAGAGCGATTTTTTTCAGGCAGACACGCGGCTGTACACATACAGTGTCATAGTATATTATAATATAATTCCTATAGAGACAAAAAAAATCAAATTAAATTTTTTTTAATAATAATAATGAGACTGCGGGGTGGTCCTCCAACGAAGACCTACTGGCGGCACGCAGACTGAGTCCATTGTGCCTCCCCGCTGCAATAACGGCCTCCCAGTTAGGGAAGACCTGTTTCCCTATGAAAGCAAAGCAGGTCCTCCACCGGTAGCTGTCCTATCTGCTCGGGATCCAGAAAGGATGAGCCGAGCGTAAGGAGTCTTTGCCTGGCGTATTCCGGACATTGACCAAGAATATGGAGACTTGTTTCCTCCTCCTCCCCACAAAGTCTACAGTCAGGTATATTACTACAGCCCAACTTGTACATGTGGTAGTTCAGGACGCCGTGACCCGTCAGCAGCTGCACTGCCAGCCTGGCGTCCTTCCTGCTCAGTGATCTAATGCTTCCTGCCAGTCCCTCCCTGGGAGAATCTCCCAAGAGAGCCCTGGCCTGTCTATATTTGCCCCTGGTTTCCTCGCTCCAGCTACCAAGATGCTGGTTCCGCAGCCAGCCCCGGATCTCCCTCCTGCCTAGGCTGAAGGGGACCCCAACGGCCGGCTCCGGTCCCAGCAGTCTTGTCTCCGATCCTGCTCTAGCGAGCTGATCGGCGATTTCGTTACCTTTGATCCCCGAATGACCGGGAACCCACATTAAGGTAACACTATTGTTCTTCGCCAGCTCCTCCAGGGTGCAGCTACAGTCCCAGACCAGCCGTGAAGTAAAGTTCGGAGCACAGAGGGTCTCAAGCGCCGCCCGGCTATCCGAACAGATTCTGATACGCCCTCCCTTCCGCTTCCTCTCCAGTAAGGTTTGGGCACATCTCATAATGGCTACAGTCTCCGCTTGGAATACCGTAGCAAATTCACCGAGTGGGACACTTTCCTTAGTACCATCTCGGGGACAGTAGAGTCCCGCGCCAGAGCCAACACCTGTTCTGGAGCCATCCGTAAACCAGATATCCCCATTCCAAGCATTCAGCCCTTTCGGGTCCTTCCACTCTTCGCGCTCAAGGAAGTGCACTCTGTACTTCCTCTCAAAGACGCGGATTGCCGGCATTCTGTCTTGCCCCATTGTGAAAACGGGGCCAGCCAGAACCGTTCCTGGAAGTCTTGTGTGTTTAGCACCAGCCTTCCATTTCAACTCGCATCTCAGACGGTAAGCCGCGGCCGCCGCCGCAGCCATCACCACCTGGTGCAGTGGCTCAATGCCTAGCAGCACGCCCATCGCTGCCACCGGCGTGGTTCGCATCGCCCCTAGGGCCCCTCTTAAAATCAGAGCCCTGACGTGCTCCAGAGCCATTTTGGCGGTTTTCGTCTGCGTCCTGGGCCACCATACCACCGATGCATACAGAAGCCTGGGCCGGAGAATCGCCGTGTAGATCCAATAGACCATCCTTGGTTTCAAACCCCATATCTGGCCGAAAGTTCGCCTACACGTCCAGAAGTAAGAGCAAATGCTCTTACAGCGATTCTTAAGGTGCTCCTTCCATGTCAGCTTCCTATCTAGGGTGACCCCCAGATATTTTACCGACTCGGTCGGAACAAGTCTTGTTTCCCCCAAAATAGGCCCTTCCACAGGGCCCACTTTTTACCTGCGTGTGAATACCACGAGCCCGGTCTTCAGTGGGTTCACCGATAGACCGGTCCCGCGGCACCACTCCTCTACCACCTCTAGAGCTGCCTGTGTTAGCTCCAGAAGCGTCTCCAGGAAGGGTCCTTGCACAAGGATAGCCAAATCATCGGCATATCCCTGCGTAAAGAAGCCCCTATCGTTTAATGTGCCGAGTAGCCGATCAACCTCTCTCCACCCATCCGCTGACTCTCGCCGGTCCTGATGAGGTCGTTACTCGCCGTCCAAGCATGCCCCTGATCCAATCAACGATCATCTCAGGGACACCCCTCCGAGCGGCCTTTTCACACACTACTTCGTGAGGAGTGTTGTTGAACGCACCTTCCACATCCAAGAAGGTGCCCACCACAAAGCCCCGCTCCTCCAACTGCCCCTCGATAAACGACACGACAGAGTGGAGGGCGGTCTCAGAAGAGTAACGTAGTTTGACGTAGTTTCACCGAAAAATTTATAGATCAAGATCCACTAAAAAAATGCAAAAATTTACAAAAGTGTTCCAATTCTAGCATTTTCATGTAGAATTTTTTAGCACTTCTTAAATTCATGTAGATTTTAGTAGATTCTGGCAATTATATTTTGTAGTTCTTTGTAGTACACTTTTATTATTTTTTAAATTTTGTAGAAATATTTCCGCCAGGGTAGCTTTAAGAACTAACCTCTAATATTTGAACCTACTTAACCTTGGCTAATACAACATGCTATTAAAAAAAAACTGCGACAATGCTTTTAAATAATGAGTGCACTCCTTACAGGTCTATATCTTGGAGCCAATGCAGTACTCTCTACCTCTTTACCACTCCTTTTTCTTCTCCATGTCTCTTATCTCGTTTTCTCTCTTTTCCTATCAATATTTTTCTTTACTTGTTTCTCGTCCTCCCTTCTTTTCTCTTTCCTTTTTCTCACCCTGCTCCGCTTGCACGTCTTTTCTTCCGTCCGTTCTCTCTTTCTCTTCACTTCCTTCCTGTTTACTCGTTTACTTTATCATTCATCCTCATCAATTGCTCTGTCCCCTTCTCTTTCTTTATCTTCTTTGGTCCTCCCTTTGGCATCCTTCTTTTCCTATCTATTTCTCTGTCCTTCCATGTTTTTTGACCGTTCATTGCTACCACCTTCTCCGCTTTCGACACAGTAACCGCCTTCTCTTGCTGTTGCACCACGTGCGCCGTCTTATGATCATGCGCCTGCTCGCACCGACCCCATGCCGCCGCCCGTTTCCGCAGCGACACCGCTCCGCACCCTCTCACTTCCTGTCATCAGAGCCCTCTTGGGCCTCTCCTAACTCGCCGAAGCAGTGCCGCCGCAGTCACAGCCGCCACCTACATCGCCTGCGCCACCTGCCATCTCACTCACAATTTCCGGCAGCCGCAAACGGCTCTGTCCTTATGCCTGTAGTGCAACTTACTTATCTCCGCGGATTTTACAACTTCCAAATCCGATGCGGGCGAGCGGAGAGACTCAAATTTTTGCTTTAGAACTATCTCCTCCAACTCGAAGTCCGACTTCTTGCTCGCCATACTCTTGCTCTCCTCCATCTCCCTTCACCTCTCTCGATCTCTCACCTTGCTTTGTGTTTCTTACTCCACTTTTCATCCTCTTTTTACACCCATCTCTTTATCATCTATAGCTATCACTGCGCTCGCTTTCCTACTTGCTCCTCTAGCTATCTTTTTCTTTTATCCTCCATTCCGTTCTTTCTGCGTCCCCCCGCCTCCCGCACTCCTTCCTCTGTGTTCCGCTCTAACCTCACTTTCTCCGTCTCCTCTTTTTCCTTTCTACCTCCTTAGGGTCTTCATCTTCATCCTCGTTTCCGTTCCCTCGACATCTACTGCTCCTTCATCTGTCTTGCCAATTTCCCTCCACCGCTCCGTTCCTATATCTACTTTTCCTTTCACAACTTTTCCTGCTCCTCTCGAGCCATCCTACCGCTTCGCCTGCTCAACCGGAAGTCTACATTATAAATATTAATAAAACAGCATATTGCATTTTCTATTACATTATATGTTAGAATAAGACCTTATCAAGTTGACATTCAAAGGAATTAAAAATTTATAAAATACTATATCATTGTAGGAGAGAGCGCGATGTCATAGTTGTAAAATGGTATGGAACGTGTGCATAAAATTGTCTGACTTTGAAGAAGTATTTCAAAGTTGCAATGCATATTTATAAAATAATTATTGCATAAATTGGTTTACTAAACATGAGATAACATAATTTCATATTTGATTACTCTATTAAATACATGAAAATTTCACTTTTGGCCAGCTTTTTTAAATTTCGGACCACTGTGCGACGTAGCAACCAATAAACGTGTCGTTTTTTCTTATATCTTTATCTTATGTCTCTAAGATGTATTTTACACATTTACATTTTGATATTTCCTGAATATCTTATACGGGAGTATTTTTATAATTTATTCATTATAATATATTGATATTATTTTTAGGAAATTGAGATATATTTCAAATATTTGCGATAGTTTTAGTATAATATTCTACAGATCTCCATAAACACATTCTTATACTCATTTATCAATGTGTCGATTTTTTTTTGTACAGTAGGACCAAATTTTCCTGTTTTTTCCCGCGTACACTTGATTTAGTCTCAAAAATATGCTGTTGCAATAGTACTTCTTTTTAAACACTTGTGTATATGTATATTTTGTTGGAGCTTTAATCTAGTACAGAAGTATTTAAAAATTTAGGGTACTATTACAACAGCATATTCTTGAGACAAATCAACTCAAAGAGTTCTGTACCACTTTTCTCTTAGATAATCAGTTATTAAGAAATATCTTAATCTTACAATAGTAAGCTAAATATTTAAAAAGTTACCAAGTTTTGCTTGAATATCTAAAAAAATATTAAGAAAATAAGGAAATGTTTTAGACAAAAGTTGTTCAAATTAATTAGTAGAAAACGATAAACAGTAAAACAACAAAAACGATAATACAATAAAAATTAGGGGTTCTATTTAAAAAATTTAACTTTGGTCTTACAAGACCCAACACGGTTCTCCGAACCTTAAATCTAATAAGATTGTCTATTGACTCCCTTCGAACCCTACAACTTTCATCTAACACATTTTTTCATCAACCCCCTCCTTTAGGAGTTATTCGACGTACTGTTTTAAATGGGACACCCTGCATTTATTAAATATTATAGAAAAATTTAAGTTTAAAAGAAAAAAATCGTAACGTTAATGTAGAAAAAATAGTCGCTTTCAAAGATAGTGAACACTGTAAATAATGTAAATCAATCAGAAACAGCTTGTAAGCAGGCATAGTACACATTTCAGAAGACTGGTTTGTATATTACGATCAGCCGAATGTAAGGCGACCACGAAAAACTACTATAAAAACGGATATCAAAGAATCCATTGCTTAAACAAGAAAAAACGTTTCCGCACAGCTACTGATATTGCAGCAAAAATTCGAGAAATAACTGACATAGACATTCATGTCTAAACTGTAAAAGAGATCTTTAAGAGTTTGGACTCAATTGATAAATCGTGCGGGAAAAGCCAGTAATGAGTTTAAGAAATAAAAATTTAGAATTGCCTCCGCTGAAGTTCATAAACATTGGACACCAGAGAATTGGGGAAGAAAGTTATATTTTCTGATAAATCTGTTAATTCAGATTAAATAAATAAATAAATCCCGAATGCAAAGGAAAAATTCCGATTTATTCAGTACACGTGATTGTACGATATAAGTGGCTTGATGGTTGCCGAAAGAAAAAGAATTTCACTTTACCATGCAAATCTGTTTTCTCACGCATGCTGATGTCACTCACTCATACATTAGCTCGCATGTTTTACAGTATCTCGCATATGAGACACAACATGCTCTCGCTCTGATGCCTAAGCTTATCTAACACTTTGTGTCTGCATATGCTTCTTGAAAATTCCAGTAAAATTGACATTTTGTCAACTAAACCATTTCCATCCTTAACAAATTAAACTTTAATGACAACGTAGAAACAGAATAAACATTCGCTCTTATTTGCAACTTTGCACAGCGCGCTTTCTCTTAACAAGAAAATAAACATTTAATTAGAAAATATTTAACTTCACTCTCAGTCTTTCAAAGTTGAAAGTAGTTGACTCTACTTATAAAGGCTTTTCGAAAATATCAGTTTTTTTATATTACATAATATATTTATATTATATGTAATATATAAGTACCTTATGCTCTCTCTCTCTTTCTCTCTCTCTCTCTCTCTCTCTCTCTCGTAACAATCTCTTCTTTTTCTTCTCTTTTTCTCTTCTTCTTCGAATGTGTATACGTAATCTCTTCCTTAGGCTATGATACGTAACCTCGTACTGTCAAACTGTCAAACACAAAACGAATCTTGCGCGATAACACGCGAAGCAAGCCGCGCACACGACACACAAGCGAGATGACCAATCAGCATCGCGCTACAGCGGCTTCAACATTTCGATACATTCGAGTTCAATTGACATGCCCTTTTTAGAAGTGGATTATATTTTAATTTATTACAGACTCTAATTTTTGTGCTTTTTGTGACAATATGTTACATAAATGTATGTAACATGTTCAAAACTTTTACTCATAATACATATTTATCTAATTTATCATAATAATTGTGACGTGACATAGTCACGTCCACCGCCCGGACGGCTCGGCCGAGGGGAAAGCCGGGGATGCCGTCTCGTCCCAGGTCGAGGAGGCGCGTTTAGGGTAATCATATTTTTGCGAAGCGTAAGTTAGTTTTAGGAGGAGCGCGGCGAGTGTCGCGGGGGTGGGCAGCCAGCCACACCATGTAACGACCACGTGTCGCGACGAGGGAGAAACCAAGCGTCGGCGGGGGACCAAACGGAGCGGCACGCCGACATCCGAGTCACGTCCGACCCGCCGCCGGGCCGTCCCGCGGTCCCGCCGGGAGCAGCGAGACGCCCGAGCCCGCCGCAGCAAGGAAACCAAGGGCGCGCCGCCACGCCTCGAATGAAGGACGCAGCATCGCTACCGCGGAGGCGGATGTGCGACCCTGAACGCCGCAGCCGGGGACGTGGACTGCACCGGTCAGTGGCCAAGGCCTGGCCAGCCTGGCGCACCTGCATCAGACTTGAAAGTCCCGACCGGTACCGCCAGTAAAACGAGGCGAGGAGCACTCCAGTCAAAAGTCCCGCGGTCGAGCGGCAGGCGTCACGTGGGACGTCGTGAGCGGCGAGAGCAGCGCGAAGAGCGGATCGGCGGAGCTGAGCGGCCGCGGGCGGCCACGCATTGCGCGGGGACCCAACGCGGTCCGAACCGGCGAGCGACTCGGCACTGTCGTGCTGGCTGGCGAGCGAGAGGCATCCTGGAGCCCGAGACGAGTCCGCCCGACCGAGCAGCCGTCCTGAGCAGCGCAGCGACACGTGTAAGGCTACCACCCCGGTATCTCGTCGCGTTCCGTGTGCGACCCTCGGCCTCCGCCTCTCCTCGATTACCTTTCCTTTGTGTTACCTGCGCACGTACGTTTACCTCATCTCGTGCCAGGAAGTTGGTCGGTACCTAGAGTACCTATTACCTTGAAACGCGGATAAAGGAGGCCGGCCGAGGGAGCGCACGGTTTTGAGTTCGCGTATAGGCCCTCCTCGGGGACCAGTGCGGCCGACAGTCGCGGTGTGTGTGGTGTGGGGAAACTCTCCGTGCACGGTTGCGTCGGGCGTATCGCGCGCTGCCGGATACGCCCGGCAGGGGTGAGACCGTTGCGTCGGAAGTTTTCCACGGGGATCGCGGAATCGCGGCGGTTATTGGTGTCGTTTCGCGGATTCCGAGTAGGAGTGTCGCGAAAAGTATCGTGGTTGCCTCGCGAACGTCGTAAGACGTATCGGGGAATGGTCTCGCAAACGTTGTGAAACGTATCGGGGGAATGGTCTCGCGAACGTTGTGAAACGTGTCGGGGGAACTTCGGATTTCGAGTTAGTATCTCGCGAACGTCGTAAAACGTATCGGGAGAAGAAGTAAAGTCCCGCGAACGTCGTGAGACGTGTCGGGGGCAATTGCTACGGTTGTTGCGTCGCGGGCGGCCGAGGAATGTCGCGCGGGTTTTTGCCGCGCATTCGCTGAGGCCGCCGCGAAAACGAGCGCGGGGAAAGTTTCGCGAGCGTTGGCATTTCGGGTTTCGACAAGTTGCGATTCAAGTAGGTTGCGGATATAGTTTCGTGTTCGAGTGCGTGGTATGAGTGAGTTGAGAGCGTGAGTCTATCATTTGTCATATCTTTTCACCAGCGTTCTATATTTCTTTATTTCTTTCCGTAAATATATTATTATTCCTTTCCGTAAATATATTTCTTTGTTATACATTATTTGAGTGTGTTGATTGCGTTGCGCCGCCTCTCCCTTTCCTCAAAGTATCAAACTCGCCCCGCGCCCTGAGTGGACGTGCGTGTCCGGGCGATCGCGTCAAGATTAGGCTTACGAAACGTGGTGCGCGTATTCGCACCTGGCGCCCAGTTTTCGCGTTACTTCGCGAATATCGTGGAGATTGGAATACCTCGCGAATACCTCGAGATTACCTGTTGAAATACCTCGCGAATACCTCGATATTATCTACTGAAATACCTCGTGAATATCGTGGAAATTAACTGGCGGAATACCTCGCGTCTACCTTTGAGAGTCTTAGCCGCTTTGAGTACCTCGCGGATACCTTTTACCTCTCTATCGGTGACTAATTTGCAGCCGCGCCTTCTCGGCGGGCGAGACCGAGGAAAACGGGTTGCAAAATTTTGGCGCCCAACGTGGGGCGTTCTCGCAAAGAAAAAGACGGTAATTGAGAGGAATTAAGTAAGGGAGAGCGAGCGTGCGCAATCAATACGAAGCATATTTCTTTTTGTGTGTGTGCATGTTTATCCTAGGTTAAGTTGTATTTGTGTTGAATATTATTTCGGCCCTGGAAGGCCGGTGCCATGGAATTTGAGCGAATATGTATACGATGTATCGGGTTTCGCCCGACCACTTATGTTGATTTGCCTGTGAAGAGCCGCGCGTTTTTCCGTTTGTTTTCTCGCGCCGAATTCCTTAGTGTTTACCGCGATCGACGTGTTATTGCTGGCGGCTTGAGGACCGCGCGTTTTTCTGTCGTTTCTTTCGGCGGATTCCTGCGTGTTTACCACGATCGAGGCAGGATTATTATTTCCGACTTTGGATTGGGATATATTTGGTTTTTGCGACTTCGGTCCTTTGTGTATAGCGACTGACATTGTCGCGACTGGCATACGTTTTCGTTCCGCGGTGTTATTGTCGGCTTTGAACGTGCGGTCGGGACAAAGGGAAAAATAATAATAAATATATCTGTTGCCTTCCGTGTGTTACCTCGCTATCACGCGCTATCTACCTTTCCGCGCGTGTTACCTCGCCATCACGCGGCTGTCTACCTTTCCGCGCGTGTACCTCGCTGTCACGCGACTATCTACCTTTCGCGCGTGCTACCTTGTTGTTGCGCGACTTCCGCGAGTAGGATCGAGAAGTTGAGACCGGGATTTGCGAGATGCGGGGGGAAGGTTCGCCCCATAGCTGGATTAACAAATTAAACGAGCCAGAGGTCCTCCAACACTTGACAGATCGAAAATTAAAGACTTGCGGTATACTCCGGTTTTACGGGCGCGCTTGCTAAAATTTGAGATC